>QEOQ01000508.1:1600851-1617951 GCA_010279815.1 Brachionus plicatilis
TATCTTGTTTTATTTTATTATTTTTTTTTTTATCTGAAGGAGCGTATGCTCGAACAGAAAACAAATAAATAATAAATAATACTAATAAAAAAAGAGAATGTCACATAAAACAATTTGTTTTATAAAGATAAATATACATAAGTAAAAATGAGAAAAATTATTTTTTCAAATTTCTCTTAATGTTTTTTTTTTGACTTTACCTTTTTAAATGTTTTTTTCTACATCGTCTCTTCATCACCACAATAAAAATAATTTCCTACAAATTTTAAAAGAACACTAAATGTTAGAATTCTTAAATAAAATCTTAAAATAAGAATAATTTAAACGATTAAAATCTTTCAAAATTGGCAATATGCCGAATTTTTTTGACTCTTTCTTGAAACAAAATATTAGTTCTAAATATTTAATGAAACATATTTTGTTTCGTTTTGTTTCATCATTAAAGTCTAAAAAGCTCAATTTTGTCATTTTAAATTAATTAAAAAGAATTTTGTTTTGTAATTTTTGGAAAGACTGTATGAAAATTCATAATGCAACTAGAAAAATTAATGAAAACAATTATTAGCTTAAACTTTTGCTACTACTATTGGAAATGTGGCAAACTTCAACTTAATTTTGTATTTGATACCATCAAAACCATGTTATAAAGATGTTTTAATTTTAAAAACATACATAGATTAAAGGTGTCCCTAAGTCCTTAAGTTACGGATCCTGATTTTTAAGTTAAAAAAAGTTAAAAAAATAGAAATTCAAAAATAAAAGTAAAAATTTAATTTGAGCTTAAACAGACTTGTTTTTAAGTCACAAATCTTAAGTCAAGTCAAGTCAATGACTTGACATAATTTTTTTTTTTTAAGTCAAGTCAATGATTTAATAAATCCACATTTGATACCAATAAAGTAGTTGCTTCCAAATTCCTGTCTGTTAATCTTAATCTATGTGGTCTGTTAATGTAACCAGATTATGAAAAAATTCTTTCAACTGGTCCAATTGAAGCAGATATTGATAAAAATTTTAAGTCAAGTCATGAATTTGACTTAAAACTGTGACTTACAAGCAAGTCTGAGCTAAAATGATATAATATTGAAAATACAAAGCCTGATTTTATAGTAGAATTTCAACTTTCTAGGAGAAAAGCAAATTAAAATAAGCTATCATAGCTCTTCTTACCTTACCTTGATAGCATTTTCGAAATCCTCAGAATATTTTATTCTCAGCATTTTTTCCAGAAAAAATTTTTTAGCAAACTTTCAATCATAAAACAAAAATTCCACCCTCTGTAATAGGTTCAAACTTTGACTGGCCTAAAAATATGAAAAAAATAAATAATTAGCAAAATTTTGCATATATTCTTGATCAGCGCATCGAGTTCTGCAAGAATATACCAACAAATATAAAGATTTAAGTGCTGAGCTATTTTATTTTCTGATTGTCCCGTTACGTGTAATTTTAAAATAATTTTAAATATTGTAATAACATGTTTTAGGTGATAATAACTTCAAGAGAAATTAATTTGAAGTTTGCTTTATTTTTTTTAGAGTTATAGACAAGAGTTTATGCTATAAATTAAAATTTTTTTTTGATCTTTAGCTCAGGAAAAAATATGATTCATTAGGGAAAAAATACCAAAAAAAAACAAAAAAATACATTAAAGCATTCTAAAATTTGACGACCAGAAATTGCATTTTTGGAATAGAAAAAAACTTTGAATTTATGGGAAATTTTACTTGTACGAAGCTTTCCAATCTGAAACTGCCTTGGCTTTACCGCTTTTTAAACGCAAATCTAAAATCATTCCATACCAGGTTGAAAACGCTTTTTGCTGCAGT
This sequence comes from Brachionus plicatilis, assembly GCA_010279815.1. Classification (NCBI taxonomy): domain Eukaryota; kingdom Metazoa; phylum Rotifera; class Eurotatoria; order Ploima; family Brachionidae; genus Brachionus; species Brachionus plicatilis. The sequence goes on from QEOQ01000508.1 coordinate 1,602,681, forward strand.
CTCAATTGTCTTGTTTTAATTAAAGAATCTGCGAGATCATTAGCCCTTTTTTCAGCAATTTCTTTACGCTTCAACTCAATTAAATTCTCTGATGCATCATTTTCAATATTTTTTTTTAAATACAATAACTCTTGCTTTTCTTGTTCTCTTATTTTTTCTAAAATCCTTAAAAAATATATAAAATATTCAAAATTAGCCTAAAAGATGATCAAACATACTCCTTTCTTTTTTCCTCATCTTTTTTTCTTTTTTCGTTTATTTCGGCACGAATTTTTTGAGCCTCTTGCTCAATTAGCTGTTTGTCTAAATTTTCGCGCATTTTTTTTTCGTTTTCTTCCTTTAGAACCATTTGTCTAGCTTCAAACTCAATTTCTTTTCGCTTTAAATTTTCCTTTCTTTTATTTTCCAGATCTTTTGCACGTTTTTCTCTATTTTCCTTGACTGCCTGGTGTCTCATTTCAATTTGCATCCTAAAGTCTTTAGTTTTCGGCTTGTGGTTATCCATATAAATTAGCTTTTTGGGATCAACTAAATTCTTTTTCATTAGATTATTTAGAATATCTTTGGCTATATAATTTTCGTCATATTTGTCATAATCGATGCCTTTTATGTCCAAAGAAGAGTAGTCTTGGTCCAAAAGTTCGGCTCTTATTTCACCCAGAAATTTTTCATTATTCGAAAATTTGTTAACTTCTGTAATGTTTACATAGTCGTAGAAATCATCATCCAAATCAAGTCTAATTTTATCCGTCATCCATTCATTGATCAGGTCATGAGCATCTTGAAAAACAAGAATAAATTTAAAATAATTTAATTTATAAAGATTTAATTTAAAAAAATTAATTTCAAAAAATTTGATTTTAAAATATTTAATTCAAATAATTTACCGCAATAAGGGTCATGTTTGATTTGAACAGATTTTTTCTTATCACCAATATTCAATGAAATGGTAGACTTTAAATTTTTTGTCTGATTTTCACATGGTGATTTTGTATTTAGAGTTTGATTGATTGCTGCTTCTGACACATCTTCAATTTTACGCAGCCATTGGTGAATCAGCTCTTGGAAAATCATAAGAAGAGTTATAAAAATTTTAATTTTTCTTACGGATATTGTCAGATTCCTTGATTTTTGAATTTAATTTGGTGCTATGCTTATCTGGTTTGTTCCATTTATATAGTTCCTGGTTTTTTTTTTCTATTTCGTTCATCATTAGTAAAAATTCGAATTTGAAATAAATTTTTTATTAGATGTGCATATTAAATGTGTTAATTAGAGGACAGTTTGTTGCTAAGATACAAAATTTTTTTGATAGATGTTAAAATTTTATTCTTTATTAAGAAATAGTTAAATTATTGCTAATTTTATATTCTTCGATTATTTCTCGTAGATTGGTAATCGTTTAATGTTCAAATTGGAAAAATTACAAAATCAATTTGAGAAGAAATTTATTACCAGAAAAATTTTGAAATTCACTAAAATTTCTTCATAAAAAATCTCATTTTTGACATGACATCATGACATCAGCAACCGGTTAAAAATATCCAACATGTAACATTGAATAAGCAAAATAAATTATTTAGTCTAATTAAACAACATTTTGTAAAAAATAATACTCTTTTTAAAATTAACTAAATGAGAAACTTACTTCTCAATTTATTAATTTAGTCTTAGTTAAGGTTATTTAATTCAAGAAAAATTTTCTTTTATAAAAAACAATTAAAAACAAAAAAATCAATTAATAAATTTAAATTTTTTTTAATTTCATATTTTTTCTTTATTAAATTATCTTTTATATTGAACATTAAAACCACCTTTATGACATCTTGAATTACAAAACTCCATTTTGTTTACATTTACAATGTTTTTCACATTTTCCTTACATTTGATTATTCCATGTTTTGTTCCGAATATGTAAATATTTTGTTGATTAAAATAATTCTAAAATAAAATCAAAAACGAATACCTCAATTTAATATTTGGTGAAGTGGTTTTTACCAAAGGGTTCCAGTTTAAAAACAGCTTAATTTTTTTATTTTTTTAAAATACAACACAAGCAAAGATCTTTTAAAAAATATAAAATAATTTAATTTTGAGATGCTGATAACAGTAATCACGATTAATATTTATATAACTTATGGTGTAATTAATTTTCAAGTTTTATAAATGAATTTTATTATTAATTTATCCTTAACCAGTATTGGCTCTTTCAGATCAAAATTTAAAAGAAGTTAATCTTGGGTATAAAGAGAAAAAATGTGCATTATAACAAAAAAATCGAATCTCGTCCTGTAAAATATCTTTTATCCCTAAATTTTATTATTTATTCTAAAACTGGACAAAATTCTGTTTTATTTTCCAAATAATTTTTGTCAAAAAAATAATTATTTTTGCTAAAAAATATAAAAAAAGTTCAAATGAAATTAAGCTAAAGTTAATTTATTGTTTTAAGTTGGTGTGCTAGATTTTTGAGCATTATTATCAAATTCTAATAAAAGTTATTTTGATCGATGAGAAAAAAATAAAAATTATTAATTATTTGTTTAGCTCATTAAAATAAAAAAAAAAGTTATTTTTATGTTATAAATCATGCGACTAGAGTCTTTGATTTTTATTTTTGATTCATTTTTTTTAAGCCATTAATTTTTATCTTAAATTAATGCACCAAATTTGGTTGAGTATAATTTTATTAAGTTAAAATTTAATTCAAAATTTGTTCTCTATATTTTAAGCTAGATCTTTAATTGATCCAGAATTGCTCTCTTGTCCGAATCGAGATTCATGGCTTTGATTTTTAGTATTAACTCTTTAATATTCGGTAACCTTATGGACACTGCTAGGTTCAATACTTCGAAAGCTCGATCACTTTGATTCGCTTTAATGAACGATTCACAAAGACTTGTGACACATTTTTCACTTAATTCCCCTGCTATTTTGTTTTGGTTTTTCATAAAATTTTCAAATTCGGCATAAGCAATGTCTAATTTGTCACATTTTAAAAGTATTGTAAACAAATTGCTAAGCATTTGAGAATTCCAATAATAAGTCACTGGGACGAAATTGCTTAAAAAATAATTTAGAAAAAAAAATTATAAATTATAAATTCAAATCTAACGATTCTTCGTCCGATTCCACTTTTTCAATATGATACGGATATTTTTTTATGATTATCTCACAAATTGTTCCATATTGCGAAATAAACTTTAATTTAATAAAAATTAGAAAATTAAACTTTAAAATTTTTCAATACCTCTAAATTGCTTTCATTGTATTCTACCATTGTCTTTAAAATAGTTGCAATAAAATTGGAGCAAAAATCGCTTGATCTCTTTGCTCTCAATTCTATAAAGTTTGACCAGATTTCAGGAACAAAATCAAAGCACCTATTTTGGTATACAAATTCGATCATTTTTTCAACAATAAATATCGACCTGTTGAAAATCTAAACAAATTTAGAGAAATTTCAGAAAAAGTTTAAAAATTACATAGGGTGTAAATGTTCGCCATTCATTAATTACATTTTCTGGATTATCAAATTTAATCAAATTATTTAGATACAATTCACTTTTAAAGATAAAAAATTATAAACAAAAAAATATTCAAAATTCTAATTAAGTTCTTACAAATATCTGTTAAACAAATAGCTATCATTTAAAAATCTAATGTTGTTGTCTTTGAGTAAAATTGAGTGCAATTTTGAAACCAGACGCAAGTTTTTAGGATTTCCAAACGAAAGTTTTTCCATGGCATTTTTAAAAAATGTCCCATCGTCCACATCTTTCCATTCAATACCATTTTGTCCATTAGCCATCGCTTCAACTTTCTCAATTGCTTGTCTCAAAATTTCTGTTTTGGCACCAGTGTCTTTGTTTGGATAAAATATTGATATTATATGACTAAAAGTGGCTAAACTTGGTTCAATTTTTAAATTTTGCATTTCTTTATACAAATTTAGTGTCAATGGAACACTATTTTGAAACAAGTTGAACGACTTGATTAATTCAAAACATGAATTAAATGTTTTTAAATTAGGCATCATTTCATAATTTTTAATATCATTTAATTTTTCCATCATTAGTTCAATTTTTTTTTCACTAGAAATCTCATTGGGAGCCATTCTGATCAATTTTATCATGGCATTTATAGTATTCAAGTCAGGCACCAAGTTATAATGCTTCATTTCATCGTACATGTTACAAGCACTTTGGTAATCCTTATACATTGCCATGCCTTTAATTAATGAACAGTAAGCTTGGGTCGTTTTGGACCTTAGTTCATTAAACATTTGCTCTGCTTCAGCGCCCTTTCTGAAAAAAAATTGTATTTTTTAAACTAAAATTAAATTTAAAGCTTTTACTTCCATGTGTTTTGTGGTACAAATTTAGGTCTTGATTCCATGTCCCTGGTTTGTCCTTTTACAAACCAACCTTCTTCAATTGGCACCCTTTCTTTAATATCTCCACTATTGTTAATACTTAATAAATCCAATAAAATGTGTTTGCACTCTTCAGATACTTCGATATCTTCGAAAAAAAAATTAAAATATTTTGCAGACAATTTTTAAAAAAATCATTTGAAATCATTAAATCAGACAATTACGAATTTAATTTATAAATTAGATAGAATTTCAGAATATGAATCTTAAATATTTCAGAAACAATACTTAAATTTTATATGTTCAGTATCTAGGAAATGGTGTCTTTTTTTTACCCAAAAATCTTCATGACTTACTCTTACTTGCTCGAGCAATTAAAGCTTAAAAAAATACATAATATATCACTCAGTTTTTATTAATCTGTATTTTTTTCATAAGAAATTTAATCCAAATATTTTGAAAAATTTTATCAGGTTTTAAATATTTGTTTTAAGAAAATATTTTTGTATTTTTGAACTTTTCTTTTAACATTTTTTTGACCAATTTTAAATGAAAAATAGAAAAAAGGATTTTAAAATATTTAATGCCAATTTTAAAATTGATTATTTTTTGTTTGAAAGAGTCTTTCACTTTTCATTGGAATTTTTTTTAAGATTAAAATATTTTGAATCCTTAAGTTGAAAATATTTATGAATATTAAAATTTTATTACTTTGATCTTTGCATTTTAAGTATGTATCGTAAGCTTGAAAAAATTTTCCCCAATTCATCAGAGAATAAATAAGGTCTTCGCTTGGGTATTTCAAATCTTGTTCGGTAAATTCTTTTTCCGGAAAAAAACTCTACAAAATATTAAATTTTTCTTTTTTTATTCAAGGTGATTAGTAATTGTTTACTTGTACGTGTGGTTCGCAGTCATCTTTCATAAATGCTTGGGGATATTTTTGAATCATGAAGCGAGCAGCTTTTATGCCCGAAGCTTTAGCCAAAATAAAGCGTCGAGTTTCATTAGGATTCAAAGGCGTTAAAATTGTGTCATCAATTAATGCATAATTTGGTCTGTTTGAGTCCAATTTTACTGTGTTTGACAGAGCCTTAAGCAAGTCAGTTGGTGAACGTTTTATTTTAAAAGGAATTGAGACAGTTTTGGTCAAATTGCTCATTCTTTAAGGCAAGAACTTTTTTAACACTTAGAGATTGGAATTAAGCTTTTAAAGGTTGATTAGGACCCTTTAAAAATAAAACAAAAAAATTCTATAATTTTATTTTATTAAGTCTAAAACTTTATTATAATTAAAAAAAAAGTGGCATTTTAATGATCATCTGATTTTAGGAATTCTTCGTATTGACTTTGGTCCATCAGCTTTTCGATTTCAGCTGGGTTTGCTAATTCTACTTTTGCCAACCAGCCCTCATCTAGTGGCGATGAGTTAATAGTAGATGGATTATCGCTTAGGGATGAATTTACTTCAACAACTTTACCACTAACTGGTATGTAACATTCACTGACAGCTTTTACACTTTCCAATGTAGCAAATTGGTCTAGAAAAAATTACCAATTTTTTTTTAATATAATTTGTTGAATTTTTACTTGATTGTTCAAACTCAGCCCCAACTTCTGGAAGTTCTAGATAAACAACTTCTCCGAGTTTGTCTTGAGCATAATCGGTGATTCCAATGGTTCCAACATTTCCCTCAACTTTTACCCATTCGTGCTGATTTGTAAATTTTAATTGGGCAAGTCTTAGAGAAATGGAAAATTGTTTGTTCTGTACGAGGTTGGATTTGGCTAGTTGTGTGCCTAAAGTCAACAATCTTGTCGATCGGAGAAGTAGAGACATTTTGGGTCTAAAAAGTATAAATTTTCAAAGAAAAATTCAAACAACTCATAAGAGTCTCTGTATCTTAAATATTATCAATATAAGCAAAATTATGGCGAGGTATTGCAAGGTATGAAATTTTTAATTTGAAAAATTTAAGCATTTTATAAAAATTTAGCTTGAAAACAAAACATAAAAAATTTGTAAAACCTTCTATGCAAATTAAAAAATTGATGATAAGCATTTTTTCTTGACTTTTTTTCATAATTAAGTTGTTTTTTTGGCTAACTGAAATTTTGGCAATGGTTCATGGCTAATTCGGACAAATTTTAATTTAAAATTGCCAAATAGATGATATGCCAGAATGGTTTTCTACACTATTCAAAATTTTGATCATAGTTTCGGTTAAGAAAAGTCAATTTAAAGAAATTTTAACATCTGTTGAAGATATCATGCACCCCTGGGTAATGTAAAATGAAAATTGTTTATGCTAAAAATTTTGAGACAAAAAATGATTTTTTAGCAATAAAATAAAGCGTCGATTGAGAAAGATTGCCGATTCTAGCTTACATAAGTTGAATTTTTCTAATTCAAAATTGAACTTTGCTGACTTGGCCATTACTTTTTTTCTTGATTAAAAATTTTTTCAAAATCTAAATTTAGCAAGCTAAATTTCAAATTTTTAACCATACTTTTAATTTTATTTTAACGCACAATATAATAAAAAACGAATCTTAGTAGGTGTGTATTTCACCTTTTTTAAACAATCTTTTAACTTCAAGTTAAATAATGATTGCCTTTAAACATAATTAAAATAAATGAATAATTAAGTAATTACCTTGTAATTTTCTCTTCATTGATTTCAATCCTAAAGCTTAAAGGCAATATAACGTTAAATTTTTAATAGTTAAGAGTATTTTTGCAAAGAACATGTCTACCGTAGCCATAGAATATTAAAAAGCGTCAATTTTAAATATAAAAAAAATATTAAACTTAGTTTCATACCTTCATGTACGCTTACGGATGAAAATTCGTTTGAATAACATTATAAATACATTTATTGACAAAAACTTAAATTATTTTCTAAAAGAAAAAATTGAAAATTGATTAGGTTTTTTAAAATTTTTTATTTTTATAGATTTTTTTAATAGAATCTAATGTTAACTAACATTAATTTAAAAAAAAAATTAATTTTTCTCTTCAAATTATTTTAAGTTAATAGAAATAGAATAAAAAATTTAGCATAAGTTCGTGGGCCTACTTATGACATTAGGCTGAATGGATTGAAAATTTAGAATAAATTATTGCAAATTTTATTTGAAAAAAAGTAAAAATTTAAAATATAAGTCGTGTTTTGTTGAGAAAACTTTTTTTTTTAATATAAAAATAATTACATAAAAGATAAAGCACTCAAGTTGATCCAACAAACAGTACTCCAAATACCCATGTTCGATTGAAACACATTTTGGACCCAACAAATTATCTCATTGTAGCAACTCTCAAATTAACATTTTATCATTTTAAAGACAGAGCAAAAAAAAAATTTCACAACAAATAATCAAAAGTTAAAATTTTAAAATTTGAGAAGAATAAAGTTTAATAATAAATATAAATGTAAGACTCATGAAATTGCTTGATTTATTACGAGCAAAAAAAAAAAGAAAAAAGGAAAAAAAAGTTATAGATAGCTTTATCAATTAATTTTTTTAGTTTATTTAAAAAAGCCAAATAAAAAATGATCACAAAAGATTTAGAAAAAAAATAAAGAATTATTTTTTAAATAAAGTAAAGAGAGCATTAGGCGAGTTTATGGAGTGTTTTAATGTTTATCTCGAATTATTCAAGTCTTTGGTGCTGTGTGGTCAAAAGTTGAAGTGATTGCTCGTTTTTGAAATTTGTCAATAGCTGCTGTTGTTGTTAAATCTTGCGGTAATTCAGATTTCCGTCGAAATATTTGAGATTTTCCTTTTCCGATTAATTTACTTGCCTAAAAATACAAATTTTAAATTAGACATTTTTTTTTGCTTTGTATTCATATTTATATTGAATTTAAGCAAGCGCAACAATTATAAATTCAGAGTTCCGAAACTTAAAACCAAATAACTTAATCATTGATTTCTTATAAATAGTTTAAACACTAATTTCGAAACTCTGATAGAAAAAAAAAATTCGATTTGCAAAAAAAATATTTTTTTATAATTGATATTTTAAAAACTAATAAAAAGTGCACTTAGTGTGGTGATAATTTAAAGATTAGAATTAAGTAAACCAATTTTATTTCTCTAAAGCATTAATTGGATTTTTTAGAATTGTTTTTTGTTTTAAGAATTTAAAAAAAACAACAAGAGAATAACAAAAAAATCTGAAAATTCAAAAATTCTAAAAACTTGAAAAAGCAAAAATTCGAATAAAATTTATGGGAAAAAATAGAATTTTTTTAACTCAGAAGTAACGCTTTCAAAATTCTGAAAAAAAATAAATACAAAATACTGTAATTTTTCCAAAAGCTACCGAAGAGTTTGTGAGTACAAATTTTGTGTAATATCGCTAAATTTGGCAACGAAACCGAAATTTATTATCACTTGTAACAAATATTTGGAATTTTTTTATTGATCTTTATTTTTCATTCTTCATTGAAACTCACAAAGTTATCAATTAAACCAGAATTAATTTTTAAGTTTTTTTTTAAAACTAACCTGTCTTTAAATTTTTTTCTAGTTTTTAGATTTTTTTAATGCAATATAAAATATCCAATTAATAAAGTTGACCAAAAATAATTAATTTGAAATTGATCTAAATTTTTTAGTTGTATTGAAGATAGACTAAAACAGGTAAAAAGTCATTTTTTGGTGATGCTATTCTAAAAAAAGATGCAAATTTTAAATATTGGTAAAAAAATATTCAAGAGTTTAGAATAGAATTAGGGTTCATGGTTAACAAATGGACTCAAATTTTCTACACACGGGCAATGAAACACAAAAATTATTCATTAAAATCAAGGATTTTGAACACCTATTTTATCTTGATATTATAATTCATTATTCCTGCTAGTAAAAAACATGAAAATTTTTCTAATTATCAGATATCAATCAAACTGAGTCCAGTTTTTCATGATAATGACGTAAAAAAACTTAAGTTTGCTAGCAGAAATGAATTAGAATATTTAAAGTAAAATTTATGTCATTGATTTAATTGTGGACAATAAACAAACTAAAAATTCGTAATAATTTTTTTTTTTAAATATTTACTTTTAATATCTTTGAAAAGTTGTCAATATTTACGAAACTGGATTATTTTTCCTTTGAAAATTGAAAAAAAAATTAAGGCGACTGTTAGTTTAAAAATTAAATGGTTTTATTTAGAACTTGGTTAATGTTAATTAATAGATTTTATAAAATCAAAAAGGAAGGCTGAAACTCTAGTTCCATTCAAGCAAAACAAATTCAAATTCCATGCATAAGGAAATAATAAAAGGTATTTTTCAAATATTTAATGATTATCTTTTCTATTTAAAATAAATTTTTGATTAATTAATAGAAAAGTATGTTTAAAAAAATTAATAATTAGTCTATTTTAATTAAACAATTTTTGATAAATATATTTGATGATTATCGATTGTGCACATAAGTTAATAGATCCAATTAATTAAAATGTAATTTTCATCTCAAATTCTTGATTAAGTTTTCTAGGGCCCATTCTAAAATTTATGTAATTTTGCGTCAAAAAATGTACTGCTGTAAGTGCAAAAAAATTAAGGTTTTAAGATATTATCTCAAATAAAACAAAACTTCAATTATTTTTTTCCTAAAAATAATATTCGATTATGACAATTGAAATGGTGATTTATTTTTTGTGACTAGATAAAGAACAAGGATCAATTAAAACATGTCAAAAATTTTTTTAAATAAACTTCCATTAAACTATTGAATGAAGTTTCCAGTTATCTAATAAAAATTTTTCAAAGAAAACAATTTATCAGTAAGGAAACATTAACGATAGAAAACCCATTTTTATTTGAAAACTGTAAAACCCGAAAATCTGAACATCTTCTTTTAAATAAAAAACAATTTTTTTTAGTTATATTTTTTAACTGTTCTATGTCGTTGATAGTTCACCTTCTATTTAACTCATAATAAATAAAAAAAAAATGTACCTTTACTTCTGAGGTCTATGAGTTAATTTTTTATTCTAATTTTGTTTCAATAAAATTATAATCTAAAGAATTGATAATTCCCTTTTTGGAAACAAAAATTAGGAAAAATAAAGAAAATTAACCAGAGCGCTTTATTAATTGTCAAAAGCGAAAGAAATGTGAAAATTTAGTAAAAAAATTACAGTAAAAAAAAAATAAATTTATAATTATTTTTCAAAAATGGTTCTATACAGAGTACAATATTGAACAAATTTGTACAACATTGTACTTTTTAAAGAACCATTTTCCCGCAATTAACGTAATTAATCGAATTTATTGACATGTCTTTAAAAAAGAATAGTCTATTTTAGTAACATGCTATTCAAAATTGAGCACTGTTTTTGAAAAAAATAAAACTTCATTATTAATGACATGCAATTAAATTTGAATAAATTTAAAAATTAGTTAAAAAAAGTTTAAGCTTTTATGAAATTTTTTTTAAATGAAAATTTAATTATGTTTTTAATCCGAATTTCATTAAAACCGGATGTATTTTTTAACGTAAGTTAAATTATTCTTTTTTAAGACATGTCGTTTAAATTGAACATTGCTCTTTTTGAGTCTATCTGATTCTGTTGGAGTTTAAAAAAAAAAAAAAAAAAGAAAAAGAACACAATGAATAATAATTATCAAAATTAAAAAATTAACATTTCAAAATATAGATCCCTTATTATATAAATACTAAAGCGTAATTTTTCTTGATCCCTCAACCAAAAAACCTTAATAAACATTTACAAGTCACTAATTCGATCGATCTTGGACTATTACCGTATTACCTCAAATAGAAGTAACCACAAATAGAAGAAAGTTGCTACTATTTGAGGCAAAAATTTTCTTTTATTTGAGTTGTTTTTCTCAAAAAATGTGTCTCGATTAAAAGAAAATTCACCAGTCATTTGACATGTAAAACATGCATTTTTTTGTTTCTTTTAGAAGGAAAAAAATGGATAAATTTCTTTTATTTGAGTCACTTTTTTGAAGTGAAAAATTTTGAAATAAAAGAAACCCTTTGATGACCGAACTTTCTTTTATTTGAGGAAATACGGTAATCATTTATACACTCAAGGCTATCAAAGACAAGAAGCAAAAATCTCAAGCAATTCAACAATCAGCAATTCGTGTTATTTACAAAAAAAAATGAGAAAGATGAGAAAATGAAAAAATTACAAAAAATATCGGATCTTTGTACTATTCAAACAAGATTTCAAGACTTAAACAAATCATACCTCTACAATTGCATCATAAACAACAACCCTCTTTTAAACAATTTAATGGATGAATACATTTCCAGTGGTGAACATGCACCGAAAAAATCAATGAAACTTTATTATGCAGATTTTTTAACTCGGACCAAATAAGTTAACTTCTGCTTTTTATTCTTATTGTTCATTAGACCTTTTGTTTATTTCGTTAGACTTTGACCAAAACGGTTCACACTGGTGCCAATTTAAATAAAATAAAATTAATTCAAAAAGACTTTCTGACGATAATTTGTAAAAAGTATCAAAGTTTCTTCATTATAAAAAATTAGTTCTGAATCCAAGTCCTCTACTAATTCAATTATTCGTAGAGAAGATTATGATGAAGTGAATCTAACAGACACCGATGTTGATGAACCAGGGACTTAAAAATTTAGAGATTCTTCAAGGAGGTATACATAGAAACATGGATAAAAATATAGATGACAAAATATATAGAGTTGCTAAAAAAAAATAATGTAGAATAATCAAAACATAGAAGAATCAAAATAATATAGAAAAAATAAATAATTTAGGAAATGTGGAAAAAAATAAAAATTAATTTTTTTGAAGAATTGAAGAATTGATTAAAAACAATAAAAATATTAAGCTAAATTAGAAAAAAATCAAAAAATCAAATAAAAATTGTTTCGCAATACGAATCAAAAACAATTGAATTGCATATTAATGGTATTGCTTGTTTATTTCTAGATAATTAATTAATTATATATAATTTAAGAGTAAGATTTATAGTTTAAAAATATTCTATTTTACATTTTATTTTTCAACATAATTGACATTTGAATATTTTTACAATTCTATATTTTATTTTTCTTCATATTGATATTTATATATTAAATAAAATGCTATATTTTTTTTCTATGTTTTGATAGATCGCCATTCTTCAAAGCCAAAAGACTTGTACAAAACTTATCAATCACTTTATGCTTGTACGAACAAAAGAAGGGTGCAAAAATTATTTTAACTCACACGGCCCTGGGAATTCTATCCTTTAAATTTACAAATATTTTTTATTAAAAACTGACATGTAATTTTTTTAGTAAATTAGTATTTTGGTATGACTACTTTAATTTTTGTACTAAATTTCCACATTGGCAAAGCGATTTGGTTCGGGTCTTGTAGCGTAGATCAAATTTTCGGTTTTGTGAAATTTAGTACAAAATGATAAAAAGAACAGAAAAAATGTAAAAAAAATTGAATAACTTGGCAAATTGAAGTTTCAGATCAAATTTTAAGATCAAAACGATCACTTAAAATTTTAAAACCTAAATAATCTAATGATTTTAATAATTTCTAAGAAATAAATACTAAACGTTACTAGAAATGTTATGTCTAATACTGTTTCATTATCAAATTAACATCAAAATAATCGATCTCTAATTTATTTAACAAAAACAATCAAAAATTTAAATAATTCAGGTTAAGTTAATTCACAAATTCAAATTTATAACTTTTATATCCATTCATTCAAACTGAAATAATTTTTTATTTCTCTACTTTAATAAATTTTAAATTTTAAAACAGTTAATTTTTTTGTCTTTAAAGTAAGTTTTCATTAAAATCAATTAAAATATTTAAACCTAATAGAGTTCAATAAATAGGGACATTTTAAAATTTTAAATATGAAAATAAACTTGACATGACATGTCAAGTAATTGCTTTTGAAAAAATTTATTTTTTCTCTTTTATTAAAAAAAATATTACAATTTATATTTTGATCTTTTGATCTTGATCTCAAACTTCAATTTGCCAATAACTTTTTTTCTAAAGGTTTAAACTTAATTCTGTAAATGCAATATAATGCAACATTCAAAGTTACATCAAATATCAAGGTCTGCTAAATTTGCAGAGTTTAGCAGAATTTAAATTTCAATAAAATCGAGCGTAGTGCATTTTTGCAGAAATTAATTCTGCATTCACAGAATTAATTTTAAAATTTTAGAAAAAAAGTTATTTAATTTTTTTACAATTTTTTTCTTTTGTACTAAACTTCACAAAACCAAATTTTCAAAAAAAAAAAAAAGACTTAACAAAAAAAATCCGAACAAAAAAAAGAGGTTGGTGGGGGAGGGGGATAGTCGCGGCGACAGAAAGGTGCAACAGTGCGCTTTTAAGACAAAGATTACCTGATAGATTAAACACATTTCTACTATTGGATTTTTTAAACTTGATTACACAATTAAAAGAAAAAAAAACATAAAAAAATTTACAGACAAACGCTCACCTCTTTGGCCTCGTTTTCAATGTCCTTTTTGGACACAGCGGTCAAATCGTCGACGTCGTCGGCGTCTATCTTGGCGCCACTCGATAGCGAATGTGCGTGTGGGGCAGTGTGCGCAAAGTCCTTGTACTTGGGATTCTTTCTGGCCACATTTTCAATGCGGCTCCACAGCTCGTCCCGCTCTCGCACCTTTTCCTTCTCCTTCTGCCTCTCGGCCTTGTACTTTTGCGAGCACTCGTCGAACAACTTCTGGTTCATCTCCATGAACAGCTTGAGCGCATTGTAGATGAGGCCGTGAATGGTCTTGTTCCAATGGGACTTGGTGTTTTTGTACAAAGCGGGAAACATGATGGGCAAAATGACAGTGGCGTTCTCGCCGATCAGACTCATGATGTACTCGTTGTTCCAGTAGTAGAGGGCGCGCTCGGCCACCTGAAAGTGGGGCGAGGAGACGCAGCGGGCCAGCTGCTTGAACAGCGGCACCATCACCTTCTGGAACTCGACGGGCTCGATCACGTCCAGTATCTCCTCGAGCTCGTTGAGGAACATGACCTCCTTGGGACTGTGCGTCTTGGGCCAGAACTTGAGCAGGCCCTTGATCACCTGCTCGGTCAGACTCGGGTCCTTTTCCAAAAACTGGACGACACAGTAGGCAAGCTGCGGATGGTAGACGTTGAGCAGCTTGGCCTTGTGCAGCGGCAGCAGCACCCGCACCAAAAAGTGCTTGTGCTCTTCTTTGAGCGGCAGCGCGAACCCGTTTATGATGCTGCCGAGTATTTCGAGGAGCTCGGCGATGCCGTTGTGCCGCTCCGTCTCGTAGATGAACCGGTGGAACGTGTGGTTGATCTGCTTGCGGATGTAGGCGCGCAGGCCCAAAAATTTGCCGTAGATGCGGTGCAGTATGGTCTTGAGGAAGTCGCGTTCGCGCGGGTCCTCGCTGTCGAACAGCTCGAGCAGCTGCAGCAGGAACTTTTGGTCGATGTACTTTTTGGCCGTGTTGGGCTGAAAGTCGGCCGACTCGAGAAAACGGAGAAAAAAGTCGTAGATTATTTGGAGGTGAGGCCACGCGGCCTCCAAGTTCGGCTCGTCCTCCTCCGGGTCGAACTCGGTGCCCGTCGGATTCGAGCACGGCGGCAGCGTCCGGAACATGTTAGTGGCGAACATGCGCACAATCTCGTCGTAGACGGCCTCGGTGAGCACGCCCCGGCTCACCGTCACGTACTCGACCAGCTCGTTCAGCGTTTGCCGCTTCACCTCCTTCGACTTGAGGTCGCTGAGCGGCTCGCTGAAGTCGAACAGGGTCGCGCACTGCTGGATCTTGTCGACGAAGAGCCGCTCGCGCTCCCCCGCCGCCGCCTCCTTCAGGCCCGGCAGCTTGCTCAGCTCTTTGGCCGCCGCCAGGGGC
>QEOQ01000508.1:1618650-1736474 GCA_010279815.1 Brachionus plicatilis
AGCTTAATTTAAATACAGTTTTATTGATTTTTAAAAATGGCTTTTTGTTAGCAAGACGAAATAAGAAAGTGTAACAAATTGTTGGCGGAGCTGTAAGCTTAGGCTGACTCTACTCCCTGGTCATATTGGACCTTTCATACTAGTTATAATTTGTAACTAGTCTTGTTGCTAGAATTAGATTTAAACTAAACTCGTAGTTACTAGGCTTTATTTATAACTAATAATTGGTTAGAACTTGGAACGAATTTAGAAAATAGAATGATATTCAAAGGATATATAGGAGAGAATACTTTGATTTGAAAGAGCAAGTTTATATTT
This sequence comes from Brachionus plicatilis, assembly GCA_010279815.1. NCBI lineage: Eukaryota > Metazoa > Rotifera > Eurotatoria > Ploima > Brachionidae > Brachionus > Brachionus plicatilis. Next base: position 1,618,969 of record QEOQ01000508.1, read on the forward strand.
TTAGCTCAAGATTTGATCTAAAACTAGTCTATTCTTTCCAATGCCAAAGTCTAAGTCCAGTCCTAAGTTAACTTTTTTGATTGAAAACATTATTATTCCTCTAATGCACAATTGAATACTTTGGGATGGTCGACCGGTTTGGTTTGGACCGGTGGTTTAATAAAATATATTTATTTTTCAGAAATTTTGATTTATTATTTTGATATTTTCTGTAAAGTATTATTTTTATTAATCAGTTTAAACTTTTTATTAAATCTAAAGATTTAATATTGATTCTGTAAAATAATTTAATAAGGGGTCATATTTATTACTAAAAATGGACTCATTACTCATTAGCAACATTTAGTAATTTGGTCTCATAATTTAAATAAAATGAAATACTATCTATTTTTTCTATAAAAATGATTACTATACATGTCCTCAACTCATTGTCTGTCTCAATTATTACTTTAAATAACTTATTAATTACTGATATAATATGCATAAATTAATTAAAGTGAATCAGATATTAAATTAAAATAAAAAAGTTCTTTTTTTAAAATATTGAACTTCCATTTGAGCTTTTCCAAGATATTTTAAGGAGTTCTAGGAAATTTATAAAAGGAGGTGATCTCAACGCGAAGACTAAAAGTTTAGGTTGTCTGAGGGAAAATGAGAATGGTCTTATCTTAGAAAAAATTCTTAGCAAGCTCAGCATCTCGGCAATTAATGATAAGAACAGAGTTGTATAAAAGTCACAAGTCATGACTTTGACCTGTTATAAAAATTAAAAAAAAAACAAATCAGAATTTTTACTTATTTTAAGAATAGAATTAAAATATATAAAAAAATTATAAGTATTGAATTTTTTATCCAGGAAAAATTAAATTATTAGTTTAAATTTTTTTTCAATGCAAAAATTGAAACATGATTTTTTAAACAACTCACAATGTCGTTTTTTTTAAAGTAATTTAAAGAATATAAAACGAAAAAATATGTTTGCTTGAAAAAAATTTTAGAAATAAATTTAACACAAACTTTGAAATTAGTCAATGTCTTGACATGCACTTGACTTGTGACTTTTATTCAAGTCTGTAAATTAGACACAAATTACTCTCTTTGTTATATTTATTGAATTAATTTATTTTTAATTAGTAAAATTCACAAAAAAGCTATCTTAAAAGTTGTACATTTTAGTGTTCTTTCAAATTATTGTACAATCAAGTCAATAGAAAAAAAAAAATTATTCACAGAAAAACTGTATTTTCCAAACATAAATGAATTCCATAATTTAATAATTTTTTTCAAACATAATTTTTTTTAATTATAAATTAATATGTGTAATACCAGTTTTTTAAGATAAGGTACAAAAGATTGGACCTCATCGCTTACAGTTTAGATATCTCACTTATATAGAAAATCTTTTAAATAGAAATTCGAAAAATCCTATTGATAATTTACTTGTTCTAGATTAAATTTTAAAAAGCAACTCTTAATTGAATTCTGAATAACTTAATTAATCTGTCTTTTAATTGATGTATTTTCAAAGACTTAAAACATTTTTGTATTACAATCCACTTCAATCTTGTTCTTTCTTTTAAAAAAGTTACCAATCTCTTTGAAATTCTCAGCGTCGAAAATTGGATTTGTCAAACTTTATAGCTAATTTGGCAAAGTATGGACCAACTTAATGATGCAAACGATCCTGGCTTTAGAATACTATCAGATAAAGTTATTATTATTGAGAGCAAAACTCTTCTTTATCAAAATGAAAAAGTCTTAAGCTACGAATTAAATAAATTTCTTTTTTTTTAATTATTTAAAATATATTTTTTTTTCAAAATGCTAATATGAGTTTTAATAATAGCCTTAACTAAAAAATAAAACCTAATTTTTTTTATATTTTGAATAGAAAAAAAATATCATAATCCATATTGACTTTAAAGAAAATTCTTTTGTAGAAATTTTTTCATTCCATATAGCCAAATTTATACAGTTAATTTTTAGTTAGTGCTGCTGTGTGATCGTTCGTAATGTGTACATGAATGGGTTGATTTGAATGAGAATGTGGAGTTGTTTTTTTATGTTTTTTCTTAGTTATGGTGTTTTTATGTATGGGTGTTAAGTGTTTAGTCTTAAATTTACGAATGAATAGACAGTTGGCGGCTGTCAAATGATACTAACGAAAATTGATCAGGAAAGAAGAGCAAAATTTTGACATGATATGGAAAAAATTTGAAAATTTTTAGATTTAAAATTATTTACAACTGATGTTAATTTGAGAATTAAAAAAAAAATTTAATTTTCGAATTTATTTTATGCTAATTTTTAAATTAAATTTGCATTCAACATGAAAACTAATTCGAGTTTTATTAAAACTGCTATATTTTTTAAAAATCAAAATAATTAAAAATAATACTGCAATATTAAGAAAAGGCCCCATTTTTCTCATGCTCAAATTTTGTCCTACAGTTAGAAGACAAGGTTATTTTGAAGCTCTTGTGAACAAGATCAATTCAATTTTTTGATCATATGCATCAAAAACGATAAACAAAAAAAAAATTGAAATACAATTATTGAATATAAATTTAACTAAATATATCTATAAATTGTTATTTTAATTATTAATTATACATTTTCTTATAAAATATTCTTAATTTATTTTTTTTTGATAATTATAAAAAATTTAATTTGATTTATTGTCCTAAAATTTATGTTTTAAAGAATCGATTTAAAATATTTAATCGATTATTATTGTTGGAAATCGATTATCAACACTAGTCTAACTAAATAATTTACATTCTTATAATATTTTAAGAAAATATGCAAACATTGGTTTCCGGTCTACAGATTAATCTGTCCAGACTCATATCACGTTTCATTAAAAAAAAAAACCTCTAAAAATCATCTTAATTGCTTTTTCTTTTTTTCAATTAATTTTCAAATTTATATTCCTGAATCATATACATGTATTTTTTAGCAAAATCTGAAAAATTGATCTAAAAATCATTAAGGAAACTCAACTATTTGTTTCCTGTATCTTTTTTTTTTTCCTATGGAATTTATTGGTCTACATAATTGAACTTTTTTTGACATTGTTGTGCATTTTTAAAACCAAATAAAAACCAAATAGATTTAATTGTGAAATTGATTCAGGAAATGTCCATTGGTCATATACTATGAAGATTTATTAAGAAAAATTATGACTCATAAAATAAAGTTATTGAATAACTTTATTTTTAATTAAAAAAAATTCGAAAATAAAATTGAAATTATGAATCTTTAAAAGCAATCGAAATTCATTAATTAATTTTTTATTTATATTTATTCATTAATTTTAGAAAGATTTTATAAAAAATTATAGATTTTGTCAACGAACAAAAATTTTATTTATTTCTTCTTAGAATATTGGAATTTAATAATTAAATAAAAAATTGATTTACGAAAGATTTATAATAAATAAAACTAGAAAAAATGAGTCTTTTATTTTCTCTAATCTTCGATTTTTTTCACCAATGTTAAAAGTAGATTGAAAAAAAATATTTGATTAAGTAAATAAAAATTTATCTAACTCAACAAGTCTTTATTAAACTATTATTTCTGATCATTTTAATGAAATTTTTTAAAAGAAAATGTTGATTCTAAGAAATCATAAACACTAAGATTATAAAAAAAATTTTGATCAATATTTTCTCTTTTTTTTAATACAAAAATAATTTTACCTAACGTTTATTATATTTATTAATATCTGACCAAATAATTAAAAATAAGTCATTAATGATACTTTCATTATTTCGAAAGCCACTAATTATTTTTTTTTGCTCAAAAAATTTTACCAGTCATTTAGAAATGACATGCAATTTACTCTTTACTGAAAATTAAAAAAATTAATTGAAAAAAACTTTAATTTGAAAATTATTTATTTTACTAAATGATTTACATCAGAAATTTTTATTTTTTTTTAATTTATCCTTAAATTTTCTCTTACACGTAGGATTAATTCGTCTCTTGATAGAAATCTCAGTTCTTTAGTTTAAATTTTCATTTAGAATTTTTTTTAAATCCTAAATAAGTTATTAGTTATTACCTTCTTATATATATTTTCATCAAAATAATAGTAATTGAAAACAAAAATAAGACAAATTTTTTTTCAAAATAAATCAAATTAACGGTATCCATATCAGAAAATATTATTCCAAAATTTTATTACAAATAAAAATCGCGTTTATAAGATTTTGCTAGGTTACACTCAAACATTTAGGTAAATATGATGAACACACAATCTCGCGCAAACAATCTCGGGGTTTTAAAAACGAAAATTCTTTTTTTTTTTCTTGGCACTTAAAATGCGTTTTGCATTATTTTCAAATATAATTTTAAGGACGAGATAAAACTGAAATTTAAATTTCAGTGTCTCATCAAATGTAAAAAATTAATTTAAAAAAAAATTTTTTAAATTTTTTATTTGAAAAAAATACATTTTGGACTTAATGCACGGATTAATATTTGATTTAAAAAAAAAATTAAAATTCTAAGAATACTAAAAATTAATTAATTAGTTAATTCTTTTAGAACTCATGACTGTCTCTCTTCAGTCGTCTTTTAGACTCTGTATCTTGAGATGATCTTTAATTTTGCGTGGATGTTTTTAAAGAAGCTGTATTGAATTTGAACCAAATTAAAAGCCCGATTGTAGCCCAACAAAATAAAAAAATAGTTAAGTATTTGGCATTACAGCTATATCTCCGCCACTAGCTTATAACACAAACCACTTCAATTAAGAGGTCGCCTCCAGATATAGAGTCAGATATTTAATGCCAGAAAAATAATAGACTCTTCGATTCCCTGCCTTATGAAACATAAGATTACGGTAAGAAAAAAAAAAGCAATTACGTGTTATAGAAAACTTTTACTATTGTGTAAGTTTCCTGAACAGTCTACTGAACTGTTAAATTCTAAAGTAATTTAAAATAATTAAGTTACTAAAAAGTAATCTGTTAAACAATTCAGAGATTTAGAATTAGATTTTAAAGAAAACTATTTCTATTCAAATTAAAAATAATTGTATTAAAAAATACCATCAAAGTGAGTATAATGGCTGGTAAATGTTGATAAATGTAAAAGTAAATGCAGAAGATTCATGCTTAAAAAGAAGATTAAAGTCTTAAGATTAAAGAATTCAATTATAATTGACGCATTCTAGGAAATATTTAAATATTTTACTATTTTTAGTAAATCAATACAAAAAAAAATATTAAAAATTTAAGAATCTTTCATATTTCAAAGAAAGTTCAATAAGAAGATTATTTTTGAAAAAAAATTTTTAGTAACTAGTTTTCATCTAATAGTTATTTTTTTATAGAAAGAGTATTTTTGAATAAGTTTTTAAGTGCAAAACTTACATTTTTGAAAAGAATCTAACAGAAGTTCTAAAGATCGTTGTTTTTAGCGACGATTCAAAAGATTAAAGTGAAATTATTTCTAGTGATTTTAATGGCGATTTCTCAGAGTAAGATATAAAAAAGAATTAAAAATATGGAAATTGCAGTCAAAAATATTACTACGGGTACGATATATTATAGACCTGTTTCTAATCGAGATGGTTAAGCATTTGAATTCTTAAAAGCAGTTTCAGCCAAAATCGGGATTTAAAAATTATTAAAATTGATTAAAATATATTTAGGAACACAACTCAGGTCTAATAAGTAGAAATAACAATTTAAGAGAAAACATTTGTTGGAATAAATTTTTTTTTGCATACAAAAATTTCCTAAGAAAATTACTGTCTATGAACAATTCGGACATTTGCACTCTTAGAAAATGTTAAATCTAATACAAATATTTAATTAAATATCAAGCATTCTATTTTTAGATAAATTTGTATTTTACGGTTGTGTCAAATTTTAGATTTAAACTAATTTAAATTATATTACTTTATCAAAAAGATTTCTTTTTGAAAAAATAAGAGACGGGATCTTGAAAATTTAATTAAAAAAATTTTCAAGGGCATTGATTAGGTAAATAAGCTTGATATTTTACTAATTATGTCTGGTGGTGAAGTTAGCAGCATTTCTAAAAGAAAATTTTTTTATCGTTTTTTTTTAATAAATTCGATTCATTGTTTATTATTGTCGTACGAACGATAAATTTTCTAATTTAACCCAAACTTAAACATTAGTTAGTTTCTAAGATTCTGATTAAAAAAATGCAGAATTTTTTAAAACAGAACATTTAACTTTACCTGACTAAACTATTAAAAAAATAAAATTTGAGCAAAAAAAAATTCTAAATTATTTTCTTTTCTATTTTTTTATATCAACTATTAGCAAGTGCAACAAATAATTATAATTTATAATCAAAACCTGATTTAAGTTAAACACCAAGTGCCAAAAGTTTAACTTTTTTGTCTCAAAAGTCAAAAGAGTCAAAACAAATTTTTAAAATACTTTAACTTTTTAAAGAGTTAACCATCGTCTACTTAATTTGTATATAAGAATTTCCTATAGTTAACCAAAAAGCTTCATAAATAAATTATAAGATTTATTCACTTAACTTAATTTAGCGTTTAAAATAAGGAAATTAATCTTGAATAACAAAAATTAATGACTTTTTTCAAATTGTTTTATCTAAATGAATCATTCATTTTATTTAACTTCATTTTGATTTTTAATTTAATATTTTGTACAGAAAACACATAAATAATAAATAAAAATGCAATGATGATGCCCTTGTTCCATAATTTATTATTTACCACAATTAATACCAATATCAGGTTCAGACACTTTCAAAGACACCTTCAAAAAATTTTTAAAACTTTAAAAATTAATCTTTGAAAAAAAACGTACTAAAATAAGAACAATATTATTTTATGACTAGTTTTGTTAAATTAAATTTTTCGAGAAAATTAAAAAATGCGTCTAAAATTTAATTCAGATTTAAAAATCAAAAGTTCTAAATATTCTTATAAACAGTTTTTTTGATAATATCCCTGTTTTAAATTTCAGATAAAGTAAATGAAAGTTACTTGGTCTTTTGGGCTGTAGGCTTTTTTGAGTGAAAACAGATTTAATTTTGCCAATTTCATCATGGAATATAAAAATTATAATTCACATAAAAAGTCAATAAATCGTTAAATTTATACCAAAAAAAATATAAAACTAAATTTATTTCAATTACAAAAATTTATTTTTAAGCATTTAGTTTTTTAATACACCAACAATTTATTTAAAAATTTCTATCACTACTCCAAACAATTGATAAACGATTCATGTCGTTATCTGATTCACATTCTTTTATAATACATTTTCATTAATGACTGAATGATTAAAATATTTTCTAAAGATATATTGTATAGAATTCAAGTTTTTTGCCAAGTCTAAACGAAAAAAAAATGAATTAGCTGTTAACATTCTCAAATGCAAATTTCAATAAAAAATAATGAAGACTGATTTATTATGACATATCTAAAATTCATGATAAATCGGGTAAGATTAAATTATTTCAAAATTTTATAAAAATTGTTTCCTTTCATTAAGAGTCTCATTTGGTTAATTAAACTAATAAATCTGGAAAATTAGTTTTTTTTTCAAATTAAAAAAAGTCAACTAAAATGATGAAATTTTATTAGACATAAAATTTTTTTCAATTTGCTCAAGTTTTGTTAGATTTTAAACATTTCAAATGATCGCATGACACATTATGAATGATTTTTTTGGCCCTCATGATATAAAATTTTGTTTTTTTTTTGTAACAAATTTATTATGAATATAGCAAGTTTGATGTTAATCGAACTATTTAACATTTCTTGGAATTAATTGATTTTAAATAAAGCACTTTGATTAGGAATGAAATTGATTTAATACTCAATAGTTTATTTTAGACCTATAATTTTTTTATCAATAATTTAACTTCACCTGTATTAACTTATATAAATATAAAGCCCCCACAAAAATTAAATTTTTATTTTATATTTTATTCAGAAGGAGCTTTAGTCGGTACAGATAAACAAACAAAAGCATTTATTTTTCTTTTTGTTTATTTTCTTCTTTTTGATTTTTATATTTTATCTCATTTAACTTTATTTTAATTTTCTTTTTATTTATTACTCTGATAGAGCATTAGCTTGGTACAATTATTTAATTCAAAAATCTAAATATCTCAAAATAGCTTCTTTATTTCAAAATTCTAATAAACATACATATAATAAAACAATAAAAAAATTTAAATTTATTCATAAAAAATGAAATCTCAGGCTAAATCCATAAAAAAGCTTTCTTGAGAATCCGTGTAAAGATACACTAATTAGACTAGTGGACCAATTCTTTATTTTACAAGTGGTTGCAGGTGAAAATAATAAATTTATCTGTGTTTTTTTAAATTAAATTATTCAATTTGTAATAAGAAAATTAGTTTTTTGTTAACTTAGAGATGAATTCATTCATTTTGTATAAATTCTATTAATTATGTTAATTTTTATTTAATAAATTACATTAAACTTAAATTAGAAATTTTCATAATAAATTTGTTAATATAATTGAATTTGTGATAACTTTTAAATTTGTTATTGAAAAATATTAAAATTCGATTTTGTTAGCTTAATTAATTTATGTTATTAAAAAAAAGAAATTAATTAAATAATATTAAATGTTAGAACAGTTCTACCAGCATTAAGCATCTCTATCAAATTTTATTTTTAGATCTACGATCGAGACTTAGTGTCTTAATGAAATATAAAGCCACCTAATAATCTAAATAGAAATAGAAAAGTCACGAAAATTTTTTAGAACTTCAAATGATAAAAGATTTAATAGATATTCTTTTTTATGATAATAAAATAATGGGTGATTTGTTTTATTCTTAAATTTTGAACCTTCAAAAATCAATATTATGAAATTTATATTTTTTAATATTTTTATTATTAATTATATCTAAAAATAAACTTAATATAAAAAATATATAAGAAAACAATTCAAATTTTAAAATTGGAAACTGGGTATTGATAATCATTCAAAAAATAAGCATAATTATTAAGGAAAAAGATTTAATGCCAACTTTATTATTTTAGATGAAAGGACCATTTTATTTAAAAAAAATGCATTGTTTGCTAAGTAAGGGTTTAATTTCTGTTTGTGCTAAAATTGTTTTGTTTCTTCAGAAAAAGTGACCTTTACTTAGATAAAATTTGAATTCAAAAGTCTAGAAAAAATTTAATTTTTATAAATTTTAAAACTTAACTGAGTTGTTACTATAGTTGCACAAAAATCAAATCACTTCAACCAAGCTAGGTGTAATGCTAGGTGTAGTGACAAAGATGTCGCTATATCACACTTGAATCAAAGATGTTTAGCCAATTATAATACAAAATTACTGTCCAAATGTAATAATAGTAAGTTTTCTCACATTTTATCACAAATTTTTAATAACTTATGCTTTACGTTTATAGGAAATAAAAATTTAACATACCAAGATAAGATTATTTTTTGTCAAATAATCAGTTTAGAAATTTTTTTCTACTAATAAATAATAGAAGACTATGATGCTAATCAAAAATTGTTTGTAATTATTTGGTTTATCAGCAATCATATATTTAGCTAATTGGAAGAAAACCTCATGATGCACTAGTTTAAATTTGCATTTGAATTCAGCTAATATCTTTGAATAGTTTGATTAATTATTTAAAGTACTAAAGTTCATGAAGCTTAAAAATTATTTAAAATAATTCAAAAAAACTTACATCGTCATGTAAATTGGATGAGTTTGATGAAAGATTATATGCATTAGGCAAGCCGTGGTTTGACTTGGTAGACTTGGACTCGTGACCAAGCGAGGAAGAAGATAGATTGGATTGCTAAAATAAAATAATTTTAATAAAGAATACTTCCTGAAAACAAAAAATCTGGTACTTTTTTGAGCTTAGAAGCGTCAAATTTAGATGATTCGCTAGCACTTGATGTTTTGGGCATTTTTTCCCCAATTTTTTCTTCTTTGATCAAAGTTTGATGTTTAAAAAATCATTTCAGGTGATTAAATCGACTTGGACATAAAAAGCATTAGATTTATCTATAAAAAATCAAGAAAAAAATATGCTTAAGTCGATGATTGTCCAAAGCTAAAAATTTAAAATCATCATTGATATGTTCTAGATAAATTTACAATTAGTTCTAGGATCATGTACATGCAGCAAAAGTAAAAAAGTTTATTTGAATAAACAAAAATGGGTGTACGCAATTAAATAGGTATGTGCTTGGATTAGAATTTCCTGTTAGCCTTAAGCCAAGTCGTTGTTAATTGAAAGAAAATTTTGATTATTTAGAAATTTTGGCTAACTGGTCAATATTTTACCTATTTCTTTAAACTTGCTATTGACAACACTGGTTTTAATTTTAAACGACGAAACTAAACAATATATAAAAAGCTACGAAAAAAATAAATAGAGAAAGGCCCAAACATTATGCTTAGAATTTAAAATAAATTTTCTTTGAATTAATAGTGTTACTATGTTAACAAGAACAGAACAACCAAAAAATAAAGCTTAAAAATAAATTTTAGAATTTGTTTCAACTAAATTTCACACATATACTCGCGTTTAGAATGGTTTAGAACTAACGGGATTTAATATGCTAGGTGCCTTATCCGAGCATATATCATTAAAAAAATAAAAAAAATTAAAAGAAGCAAGATAGAGATAAATTTTAATTTATTTTTAACGATGATTGAAAAGCGAAAAGAACATGTCAAATGGCTTAATCGTTAGAGAATAAAACCCTTAGAAATGCGATACCTTTCAATTTTAGTATAAATTTCTCCAAAATTAAATTAGTTTTAACATTAGAAATTTGGTAAATTATAAATTTTTAATTTATTTTTCTTAAAAGTAATTGATAAAATGACCCACTTGAATTTTTGTCTACAAAAATAAAATTAATTAATTTAATTCGATAAATTTGCTCAATTTTAAAGAATAATCAATAAAAATTTAGCTAAAGATTATTTCAATTAAAAAAGTGTTTTAAAAAATTTTAATTTTAATTTTATTTAAATTTTTTTTAAGAATGGCTTGATAAATTAAATAGTTTAAATTTTTGAGAAAAAAATTGCTTTGATTTTTAAGAGATAATAATGATAATTTGAGAAATAAAAATAGATCTAAGTTAATTAGCTAAAAGTAGAAAAAGCTTGAAATTTTTTAAATGAAATTTAATATTTATTTTAAACAATGTTTAATCCATAAAGCAAAGCTATTTTTTTTAAACTATGAAACCTGTTATAATCAGGATTATAAATTACCAATTTAAGACTTTAATCGTTAAAAACTCAGTATTTGGATTATAATAAAAATTTTATATTTTTAGAATGTTTTTAAAATTTTGACTTAAGCCTTTATCTTGTTTGAATATATTAAGTAGATAATCTTAAGTTGGAATCTTAGGTTTAAATAAACTTACCTTACTTTCTATTTAAAATTTTAATTTAACTTAAAAAAATTATCAATGATCATCAATTCTTCCTTTATAATCCTTCCAATTCTTTCTTTATTTTTTCTTTGTTTTTTCTTTTTTTTCTTTAATTTTTCTTATGATATTTATTAACAATTTATTGTCGCTACCAAAAATAAATAATCATTTAATAAATATTAATCCTGATGGCGTTTAGTCATATGCATCTCCAGTAATTTTTATTATTAATTTAGCTTTAGACTATTCTTTAATGAAATTATTTCACGAATTGATAATTAATATTGATAGTTTAGCATTTATACTTCTAAGTTTACTTTTTTAAAGTAATAATTACAATTACGAATTGTCTGTAAACTACTATCTCTACTCAGCTTTAATTGGATTTTTAGTGTTATTTCGTGATTTTTTGAAAAACTTGAATATTTAGAAAAAGTTTATTCATAAGCGAGGAGCAAAAAAAAATTAATTAAATAATCGCAAATTATAAAATACTTGTACGTAATTTAACTACGTCAGAAACAATTTTAAGTTCAATGTTAATTTTTCAAAAAGATAGCTCGGTTTAACATTAAACATAATTACGAAATTTATTTTTTGCGTCTATATCTTAGATTCAAAATCAAAATTAAATTTAAATTTAAAATTTTTTATTTAACAAATTTTAATACAAAAAAAAAGTGATAAAGAATTTACATAAATGAAAAATTTTTTAACTAGCATCAAATTCGCTTTCAATTAGATTTGTGTAGTTGGTAAATTTATACTTCATTTCCAATTTAAGGCGTAAATTTCGCCTATAAAAGTAGTGCAGCAAAAAGGCAATCGAACATAAAATAAATGTGACAGTTAATACAAAGAGAGCTATTTTGGTATACTTTACATCCGAAGGTCTAGTGTAATAAATGTCAGGTACCATTTTTGATTTTAGATTTAGACCGAAATTTTTGTTCAAAAATTCAATACGGTGATTGTAGACCCGTTCGAATGCATCATTGTGATTTTTTACAAATTCAAATTCATCAATGATACTCTCATTTGAATGCACATAGAACCACTTTAAATATGTGTTATTGACTATTTTAAGCATTCCATAAGTATAGTCATTTAAAGGCTGGTAAAGGAAACTAGTCCAATTTCTTGGCTGTAAGCTCTCGCGGCTCTTGTTGAACAATTTGTTTGGCAGCGATATTTTAAAAGGCATCTCTGGTTCATCATAGGTTAGCTTGTATTTGCCGATTGATTCCAGTACGGGAAATGAGCGTTCGTAAAAAGAATCACTCGTCACAATTACCAAATCAACATTGTATTCAAACAAAACAGCTTCCACTTTTTCACAAACAAAATTTTTTGGTAGATACAAAATAATCCATGGTGTAAAGAGGCGATTCTGATTAGCCTTTATTAAATCATTTTCGATTTCTTCGATGATTCCATCTGAGTCCGAGCTTTGGTCATAAGTGAAAAAATGAACTCCGTTTAAATCAACACTATACACTAGGCTCTGCTTGGCGCCAAACATTGAGTTGTGCAAGACTGTTTCTTTTCTTTGGTAAACATTTAAAATTGGAGCTTGACTTAAAATTTCATTGAAAAAATCCAAAAAATCTTTTTCATAAGAGCCTTGTTGTGTTGGGTCCAATTTTGGACCATCAGCTCGAGCATAATCACTTAACTTAATGCTCGACTGAAGATCAATAAATGATAAAATTTTTTTATTAAACAATTGGTATCGAATGCTCTCGATCAAAAAAGAAATGCTTTCTTTGTCCTCCTCATCTTTAAAATAGTCCTGTTTAATTTTGTTTGTTTCGAAATTATTTGAATTGACTATGAAGTAAGAATTGACAAAATCTGGCTCATCACTTTCAATTTGGTCTGTTGTTCCAATGTTAATGGACATTTCCGAGGTTCGAAACGTGTAAATATGACTACTTGCAATGCCGGACTGAATTTCATAGCAGTAGCGGCGACCAGGAACTAAATTATAGAGCCTAACTCGGTGTATAAACTTTCCAAAAGTGTCTGTCCGACTTATAATGCCTTTTTGTGATTGTTCATGCCGGCAAAAAAGAGAATCGCTAGCAATGTGATCATCATTCAGGTCCACAAGACTATAGAATACAATGGCAGATGTAATTGGACCCTGCGTCCACCATATTATGTCGACTTCTGTTCGATTTGCCGCTAATAGATGAATGCCTTTGGGCTCCTGGTCCTTTATTTGTTGCAGTAGAATTAATTTAAAATTTGTTAAAATTAAAAAATTGACTAATAAATTCATTTTAATCCAATAACTGATTCATGCTCTAGTTTATGTCTATGAAAAAAAAAATAAAAAATAACTTTAGTAATGAAGCAATTAATAAAATAGTGAAAAAAAAAAACAAAAATAGACCAGATAAATATAAAATTTAGAATTGTAGACATGGTTAGCATTAATAGAAAAGCTTGATTTAGAAACGAGTCGAAACATAATCCTATTAATATCCGTCGAAAAACTATTTCATCAATTGAAACAATTTAAATAAATATTTAACTCATATTCATTAATCATTTGAGCTAAATCTGACCATTCTTATATATTTTTCTAATCATAGTTTATAATTATGCAAAACTTGCTTCAATTAAATAAAATCGCCTCATTTTTAAAAGTCTAGTCCAGGACTATCACTAAACGAAAATTTATCATCCAAATCTAAATATTTATTAATTCTAGTCATCCAAATCAAAATTAATAACAAAAATAAAATTTGATAGACTAGTCAAATTAAATAAATTATACAGTACAAATTAAAATTAACTTGTACGCTTATTATTTTTTTTGCTTTCCTTCTTTTTCATCGACTTTTCCTGTCCTGAAGTCAATGAAATGAATGAGGAGAGGAAGGAAAGAGAACATAAAAGTTAATTTTACAATTTTTGCTGTATGAAACTTTATTTATTTTGCTAATCTGGAAAAATAATTGTATCTGGTGTTTTAATTAATAAATAATTTATTTTCTAATAAAGTCCAATAAACAATAAGGGGTCTACCTTTTCAACACAAAAAAATAACCATTCAACACAATTTCAAAACGCTCAGCACAAAATGATTTCTTCTCAACACAAAAATCGAAATTTGAAAAAAAATACTTTTGGCACAAAAATTAATGGCTTGATGAGAAAATTTTAAAAAAATTTATTCAAGAACAGTTATAAAGTTGAGCTTAACTGTAAGAAATGTTCTTGCAAGTTTTTCACTAGATTAGAATATTGTACACATTTATTGGCATTAAAAGAATTTTTTAAAAAAAAAGACCAATTTGTCAATAAACCTAAAAGAGGTAGAGCAAAAAATGCGGGAAAATGGTTTTCTAGAGACTAATTTTTTTAATTTCTTTTCTTTAAGCTTCGAAATTTGCTTTATTTACCTAATTTCCACTTATAAATATCATTAAATAAAATTTAAAATTAAAAAAAAATTAATTTTTTTATAAATATTTTTGTGTTGAAAAAAAATTTCCTTTAAGAATTATTTTCAAACACAATTTTTTTGTGTTAAACGTTTTTTTTTTTAAACATAATTTTTTGTGCTGAGAAGAAATCGAATTGTGTTGAATGTTTTTTTCATTGTGCTAATCAGAAATTGATTGTGCTGAAATAATATTACCAACAATAAGATCATTGATAAAGGATGGATAAATTTTGTTATCTTCTTTAATTTATTAACTCAGAATAACTTATTTTTTTAAATTTAACTTCAATCAAACTTTTATTGCTCACCCTTCATCTGCCATTAATTCCTTCTTCTTCTTTGACGTCATTTAGATACGAGATAATTTTTTTCATCTTTAATCCAAAATTTAAGATTAAAAAAAAATTATACAAATATTATTAAACAAAACAAAAAAGTAAAACTAGGAGCCTTGAAAAAATTTTTTTTTTTTTATTTTCAAAAAAAAACTTTCTATATTTCTACTTTATAAACAATAATTTTTTTTAGTTTTTTCTTTTTTCACAAACATATTTAACCTAAAAAAAAAATAATAAAAAGTAAATCAATTAATAAAAGAATCAAGAAAAATTTTTAATTTTTTTTTAATCACATTTCTATCTAATTTACTATAAGATCCTTTAAATAAATAAAATTTTCAAAACAAAAAGTGTTTAAATTAAATATCATAGAATATAATTGCTAATTTATTTATTAATTTTAAAACAAAAATAAAACCATACTTAAAAAACCCTTTATTAATCCCACTCAAAATTGTAAAAGTATATGTCCAATTATTCATTAAACTTATAATCTTTCCTCATTGTCTATAAACAAATAGTTCGCATGCCCTAGGCATAAACTTAATGGATTATGATTAAACATCCGGATAAACCACACGGAAGCTACCCTCTATTCTTTTCTTCGCAATTCCACTAAATTATTAATCTAAAAAAATGCTGATTTATTTGATAAAAAAAAGGAAAAAATTCTCAAAATCAGACATAAATCGACCAAGTTGAATCAAAGCACAATCGATTGACCAAATGAATTAAATGCAAATCCGCTCCAATTTCCATAAATTCTGAAAAAAATCTTCATTTCAGGCAAAGGAAAACCGGTTTAAATAGGCAAAATTGGCTCTCAATTTGAAGACTGATCAAAAGATGAATAAATTGCTCAAGTTTTCAATGAGCTCTATCGAACTGTTCACTCGTCTAGAAATTCTTAGACCAGATTTTGGAATAGCTCAATTGAACGCTAATTTAAATTAAAAGTTTTATGACCTGAAACACTTATTAGTAGTAGACTTATTGGAATTCGAGCTAAAAAATATTTACACAGTAAGAAATTATACGCGCTAATTACCGAGTTCTTAATCGAATTTGCATTCAATAAATGATCGGATGCATATTTCGAATGTTTCACTTCAAGTGCAATTTAAGAAGAGCGCCGAGCGAAATTTAAGAGCTTATTTTTCTAATTAAAGACCCATTCTACTTGCACTCTTTTAAATAGTTTCTCTCTGGTGGCTCTAAGTTTTATCAATTAATCGATTGACACCAAGTGACAGCAAGCAATCTCAAAATTGCTCATGGAGCATTTTAAAGTGATAAATCAATTGGTGTCGCTAGTGCTCGACCAAATAGTCAGCTCATACTTTCTACTTTTTTTTTTCTAATAAGGTCAATAGAAATTAAGATTTGGATTGAAATAAGATTTCAATAAAATTTCAAATTGTGTTTATGAATCAAAACAAATGAATGGCTAATTTTTCACTAATGTTGAATCTAACCTAGATTGTTTTGCTCACTTTGCAGCCATCTACGGGTCCATCACTCACATGTTTTCAATTGTTCACCTCGCTTAATTATTAGCACGCCGCAGCCTTAGGTTGTTAGTTTGTGAAACAAATATTTTTCATAAATTATTGTTAATCATTAATGTTTTTTTTTCTCGGTCAAGTAACGTTGGTTTTAGAGAAAAAAAAAAGCTTTTGTTTTGGTTTTCATGTCATTATTTTTAGATTCATGAAAATTTATGAGATTAAAAGTGATATTAAAAATTAACCTTTAAAATTGCTTATTTTTTTGTTTTGAAATTTTTATTGATCACATTAATCTTTTTCAGAGGATGAATATTTGATCAAGTCTTAGGTTTTGTTTTCTATTTTCGATTTAAATTAGGAGTTGGATATATTCAAAGAGATAAATGGCTCCCCACAATTAAAAAATTATTTCCCACAAACCAAAAACTTTTTAACACAAATCACTACTAAGCACAATTTTTTTGTGCCGAATTCAAAAAAATTTTTACATAATAAAACAAATAAATGGTTAACACAATTTTTTTATGGTGAAAAAAAATTTAATAAATATGTTATATAATTTATTCAAATAGTGTTTATAAAAATATATAAAAAAAAATTAAATATTAATAAAATAATTAAATTAAAATCTATTTTAAGGAAAACCAATTTCCAGCTAATTTTGGGACGGCCTTTTTTTAGGTTTATTATCAAATTCGTCGGATTCTCATATAATATTGTCTCTGCATCATTCAATGAATTGTCATTGTTTTTTCTTTTTCTCTATATTTTTTTTGATTTTTTAATTTCCAAAAATTCGAGATTTTTTTTTATTACGTAAAATCAAAGCAGAGTTGTTTAAAAGTCACAAGTCTTAAGTCAAGTCAAAGTCTTGATAATGTTGGAAAAAATTTAAAAAGTACAAGTCTTGACTTTGTAACTTTAAAGTTTTTATAAATTTATTTAAAGAAATTAATTATTGATTAAGAAATATTATTAAATAAAAAATATTTTCATTTCATATACTTATTTCATTTCATATATTTTATTAAAATAAAGTAATTAAGAATTTTAGGAATTTTTTATTTTATTCGTTTTGTATTCAAAAAAAAAATTTTAATATTTCGTAATTCTAAATGAAATTTATTCGTAAAAATTTATTTTTAATTATGTCCCATTTTAATTATGTCCCATTTTAATTATGTCCTCATTTTTCTTCAGAACGGATGGGATGATATAATCGATCTTTTACTGTTCTTCTATTTTATTCTTTTATTTAAAAATTTATTTATTCCATTGTGTTTTAAAAACAAATTTTAAATTTTAACAGTTCATAAAAAGTTCTTATACAACGGTCAAATAGTTAATTAACAATTAACAACCTAGTGTTAATTTACACACATTTTATTATCTTCCATGACTTCACAAACATAATTTTCTGTATAGATCTTAAAATGTTTCCAAATCACGCGCCTTTTTTGGTTCTGAAGATATTTTAATTTATTTTAAATTATTTTAACTGAATATTAGTAACTAAAGTACAAATATTAAAGAAAATGAAACTAAGGACTTGAATAATGAATAAAAAATAAATTAATCAGGTGAGTAATTTGATTTTATCAAAGTTGCTTAAAAGTCCCAAATTAAAGTCACAATCATTAAAAAATAGTCCAAGTCAGGATTTATAAATTTTTCTTTTTTTCAGGACTTGAAATTTTTTTAGAAAAAAAGCCCGAGCCAAAGATTTTCAATTAATTTTTTTAAGTCCGGCCACATGAATTTTCTGCCGTTCCAGGAACCTGTCTTGAAACTTTTGCCTTTTAAATAACTCTGGATTTTATCAAATAGAAATTCTTTTCTTTTTCTTCTAAAGTCGAAATAAAAGTCGACTTTGGTCGACTGTAATTTTAAATTAGTCGATATTTAGTCGACTTTTTCACAACGCTACTAAAAATGTATTTTTTCATGCAAATAAACTGCCATACTATTTGAAACCCAAACTTTTTGAGTGACTTTTTCATTACGGATTAAAAGGATTCTAAAAATCATTTTTTTTTTTATAGCAAAAAATGAATTATTCTTATAAATATATTAAAAAAAGCTAGAGGATGCAAAAAGAAATGTCATATATCAAATTTTTAAATTAAAAAAAGATAATGTTTAGTTTTTAGCAGAGTTATTTAAAAGTCCCAAATTAAAGTCCAAGTCCGGACTCTAATTTAAGTTTAGTCTAATTTTGGTCATTTTCAAGTCCATATTAATATTTGAATTTTTATCGTTCAATGCAGTGATGATCACGGCCACGTGAATTTTTTGCCGTTCCAGTTATTTTGGCGGCCTATTTTAAGTCAAAGTGATTAAAATTAAAGTCCAAGTCAGGACTTGGACTTGACTTGAGACTTGTGACTATTAAACAACTCTGATTTTAAGTGAAAAGTGAAAAAATTAATTTAAAAAAGTATGATTAAAATACAAGAATTTTTTTCTAAATTCTTGGTCACAGTTCAAATTCTACTGTATAAATCCCTTTATTTAATTTTTAGAAATACTGATAGTTTATCTTATTTATCTGACGTCTAGCAAAGCTTTTTAGTTCAACTTTTTCATTAAAAATTTCTTGCTTAAATTTATTTCCAAAATCTAATCTTTTTGCTTCGAAAACATTATTAGCTTGAGTTTCACTTTAATTTGCAAAAATTTTACAATTTTCAATTTTTTTTTGCTTGGTTGATCTAAAAAAATCCTCTTCGGTCAAATTGTTAATATTTTTGCGTTAAAAATTATTTTAGCTTAAAAGTTGATTGATTTTGATTTTAATATGATTTTAGATAAGGTGGACTAAATTTTTAGAAATGATTGAATTAAATTAAAAAATATCAAAATTCTAATCAAAAATCCAAAAGCGTCGAAAAAAACTCTGCGGCTATTGAGTGATAAACTAATATGGTAAAAATAAAAATAAAAGTGTTAAAATGTTAAAAATATTCAACATAATTCATCATGCATACCTAAATGATAGATGAATCAAAGATGTAATGAATAAAATCAATGTTGAAGCTTTAAACATAAAAGTTATCAATTTTAAATCACAAAAATTTGATTTTTAAATATTTGAGGCAAAATTTCACTAATTTGAATAAAATATTGTTCACGGTTTCCAGTAAGTTTAAAATGCAAGTTTTTTTTTCCACAAAAAAATTTCAATCGAATTAAAATCAAATAGACGATAGAAAGTGTATCTTGCTTTTTTTTATTTTTATTTAAGTTTTTGAGTCTTTTATAATTCGAATCAAATCTAAAAATTTTGCTTGAAAATTTAATTTTGTTATAAAAATATTTTCAATCAACTTTTTACAAAACGAATTAAACAGTTTAATTTAATTAGCTAAGAAATTTTATCCATCTATGTTTTATCTTTAAATATTAGCTGTTAATTTAATCCATCCCAAAATATGAAAAAATTTGTTGTTGTTAAAAAGTAATCAATAAAATACACTAAACTGAATTAAAAATGACTGGTATTGGTAGATCTACTTGCTTTGAATAATTATGACTGGTTTTTTTTTCATTTATAAATATCATTTTTTAAAGTTATTCAAAAAAAAAATAAAATTATCCAATTTCCTTACTAAATAAAACATTTATTTTTAGACACATGAATTTTTATCCATTAAAATTTATCTATAATATATTTCCTTTCAATATTTAATTTGCGTTTCTTTTTTTATTTTTAAAGCATTTTGAAAATTAGTATTTCAAAAGATAATTGATTGAGGAAATTAATTTAAAAAAAATAATTTTAAATTATTTTAAAAATTAATTTTTCAAAATTTTCCAAATTTAATGCCGTGTTCAAAAATTGGGGTACAAATTTTGTGTTTAAAATTAGTTGACATGCAAAAAAATTTTAACTTTTAAGTGCATACATCTTTTTGCAAGAGTTAACGGTATATCAGAGCTGAATCAAGGCCTAAAATTTAATTTATCGACTGACAAAATTTAAAGAAACCAATTTTAAGTTTTAAAAACACAAGTTTATTTATTTTTAAAACTAAAAATATGAATTTATTTTTTATTGCTTCATTTTATTTCTATTTTTCTCATTGACAGAATATGCGTAAATTAAAAAAATAATAAAATAATAATAATTTTGAACTTTTTTTTTAATTCACAAAGTTAAAGAACAAAATGCATTTAATATTAAGCTTTTTAGAAGATAAAATTTTAATTTTATTATTCTAAAGTATTTTAAGAAAATTTTTATAAGATTAAGTATTTTTACTAGATATTTAAATATTAAAAAATTATGTCTATTTTTACTTTTTAATTTGAAGCGATAATTAAAAAATAAATTGTCAGTTTCAATTAATTACGATGAGTTATGATTCAAATTTTAATTTGAGAATTCAATAAAACAAAAATATTGTAAATTATTTTTTCTAGGAAATTTTTGGAATTTTCTTCGTAAACTAAAAAAAATTAATTTACATATAATTGAATTAATAAATTCCATTTAACAATATTAAATAAAAATAGACATGAAAAATATTTAGTTGCTAAGTTTTTTTATGTTTTTTAAATTAAACTTTTAAAATCAAACAGATTTTGTTTATATTATTAAAAAAATATATGCAAGAATTAAAAACGAATAAAATTGCTTATCTTGAATTTAAAAATTTTTGCCAAAATTCTATTCCAATAGTCTTAGACTTCAAATTAAAACTAAAAAGTCAAAAATTATTATAAAATGAAAATTAAATAGCAAACATATTTTAAGAACAGCAATCGAGGCTAACTATTTTAAGCATTAAAAAATTTGAAGCTAACTATTAAATAAAAATTTCTAATCCAAATATTTTTGCATTAGTATTTTTAAATTAAATTTATTTTGTTATGTTCCTAAAATTTTTTATATTAAGTTTGCTTAAAACCTTGCATAACATCTTGGTTGATTAAAAAATTAAAAATCTAAAGGTTTATAGAATCAAAATATTTTCTAACAACTATGTTGACTAAATTTTAAAATGTATGTGCGCTTTTCCTTTAATTTATTATTTTTTTAATTTTTTTTTTCATTGGAAAATTCTAAATTCAATGAACTTCTATGATTTCTCTCACTAGCTAATTTTGTTTATTTTAAGTAAAATATTAAAAAATAATTAAAAAAATCAGAAAAATTAATCTCAAAATTCTGTTTACCAAAGCATTTGTAGATAAAATTTGCAACAAAAAATCTAAATTAAACACAATATTTATGCTAATTAAATTTTTCTTGAAATGATTTTAAAAAAAATTCAAGTAGATAAAACTCAAAGATAATGAACTGAATATTTAAAAAAAAATTTTAAAGCGTTCTAATTTTCTTTATAGAATGGCTAAGCAAAGCGTTTTTTACAGCCTAAACGAGTTGAAAACCTATTTGAATTCAATTGAGAGTCAGGATCGGTCAATTTTCATTCTGTTTACTGGAAACAAGGATCTACCAAATGAACAAAGCTGGTGTCCAGATTGCAATGTCGCTGATCCGGTGGTCAAAAAATGTCTCGAATTTCTGTCCGAAGATAGTGAATTTATAACATGCTTTGTGGGAGATAGACCAACGTATTAAACAAAATCTACTTATTTTTTTAATCTAAAAATTTGGAATTTAAAGATGGAAAAATCCTCAAAACGAATTTAGGACTGATAAAGACATTCAATTGAAATGCATCCCGACTTTAGTTCAATGGAAAAAAGTTTGTTAATTTTCAAGCTCATTGATCAATCAATTTAACTAACTTTGTTTAGAATAAAGTTTTGAAAGAGGATCAATGTGCTGATGAAGCTCTAGTGCAAATGCTTTTCGAAGGTTAAATAAAATGTTGTTCTTAATTCGAATAATTTAAATAAATTTAAACAAAAAATATTTATTTAGAATTCCTCAAATTTTTTGAAAATTTTTAAACCACCAAGGAAGCTTTTTGTTTTTTTTTTAAAGATTTTAGGAGATTAAAAAAATATTCAACTTATTCTTTCTTTATTTCAAAAAAAAATCAAGTAACCTTTAACTATAAGGTATTTACAAATCACCAGCCTGATTTATATATAAAATTTAACATTATCATAGAATAAAAATAAAATCATTTGAGGTATGTATCATAAATTTCGAATATTTTCAAAGACTTTGCTGTAGTTGATTTCGCGAAGCAAAGGTAAGACCATGAGTTCCCATGTGAACCTTTAGATTTCCTTTTGTTGTAAACGCTCTTGAGCATATCTCGCATTTGAACGGCTTTTCTCCCGTATGGGTCCTCATGTGAATATCTAAAGCGCTGGCACTTGAAAATTTTTTTGAGCAAAAGGTACAATTATGGTCAGCTGATGCATGCATGCTTGGCTGTATTTGTGGCTGGGTCTGGATAGAACTTGGCTGATGCCAGGACGAAGATGACGACGACGACGACGACTGACACGAACTGTTTGTTGAATTCACTTTGACAAGGCTATTTTCGGACTGAGCATGAGATAATTTGCTCAAAATAACTGATAAGATGTTGTTCATTTCTTGGATAGAAGCTTGGTCATTAAGATTAAAGTCAGTTCTTGAATTGAAAACTGTGCTGAGCACAGCTCTGAGCACATTTTCGTCCAAATTGGGATTTTCTTGCTTAAGAATTTTGCATATCATTGACTGGACAACTTGAGAAGTTGGATCCTGCACTGAACTTCCACCAGAATAACCATTCTGGCCCAAATGTTGACTTGGTATTCTATTAGTCTCATAGAAATTAGAATAATTTGCTACGTGAGTAGAAGGAAAAGCACGATTTTCAGCCACATGTGGCTTAAAAGTCTCTTGGTGATGCTGATGGGCCATAGGTTGGCTGATGTGTGCCATACTAGTTGGATTGTAACTTGACAAAGAAGTGCATGATTTTACTGTGTTGTTCGAGATGGATTCGTTGTCCGAATCCTCATTGTTCGAATTGAACTCTTTATTTTTGTGCAGACGCTGAAAGTGGACCTTAAGGTTTCCTTTGGTCGAGAATCTGTTTCCGCAAATGTTGCACTTGAACGGCCTCTCGCCGGTATGAGACCTGATGTGAATTTGCACGGCCGAATCGCTGCCGAACACCTTGCCACATAGTTGGCACTTGTGTCTAAATGAAGACGAAGAGGATGCTGATGACGGCTGTGATGGTGCAGTATGAGATGGTGAGCTGGCCAGAGAGTGGACAGGCGATGCGGAAAGCATGGAAGACGTCGGGTCTGTGCTGTCTTTTTCTTTTCTCACCACGTCTTCGCTGGCTTCAACTTTAACTTTTTTCAGCTCAGGTTCCAAGATTTCCAAGTCTTTCTGCTCATCTGTTTCAGCTGGGTTTTCGATCAGATCATTTTCGTTTTCCAGAGCGGGCATGCTTTGACTCTCTGACTTGTTCTCTTCAGTCGATTCATTTGGCACTGTTTTAGGCGCCTCACAAGAACAATTGTCAAATTTGTCCTGCAATTGCTTGATTAAATTCAGTTGTATCTCTTGCTGAAGCTGAATTGTCTCAATGGATTTTTCTAGTTTGCTCAAGTATTCTTTGGGTACATATACGAACTGAGCGTTCGTATTTGAACCAGAGACTGCTACTTCTTGTTCGGTTTCAGTACTATAAGACGAACTTGTTGAATCAATTATCATTTCTTCAAAATTCAATATAGCATAATTTTTATCTAGATAAAGATGTTACATAAATTTATTAAAAAAAAAAAAAAAAAACAAAACAAATGCTCGATTAATGATCTTTATTAATATTCTTGGTTGCTTTAAGAGAAAAAAAAATTATCTCATTTTCATACAATATTTCTTAAATGCCTAAAAGTTATAAGAAATTGATTCTCTTAGAATTAATAAAAGATAACTTTCTCATTTATAACAAATTAATAAGAAAAAAAATCAAAAAAAATTTATTGCTTTGAAAAATATTTTATTAATTCAAACCATGCAAATATCTTGTTTAAATTAGCTTTATAAAAATTAATTTTCGCACCCCAAAAACTTATTAGTGAACATGATTTTTTAATGCAACAAAATTATGTACCTGAAAAGTTTATAAAAATTACAAAATTTTCTCTCTTCGGACCCAGAGTCGAGTTTGTTTTTCTCTTATCATTACAAAAATAATGAGAAATAATTATGTTGTTAATAAAAGAAATTTTTTTTGTTGAATATAATTGAAAAAAAAGGGGTCTAAAAAGACTAAAAGAGCTTCGGAAAATTAAAGATCCAATGGTTTAGTTACTAATTTAATTTATCTCTATATCTCATTTAATCTTTTTAAATTTTTTTTACAACTTACACGAACTTGGATAAGCTGGTATTTCATTTAGCTTATTAAATTTTGGCCTTGACTCAAAAGTGGATTGATTTGGAACTAGGTAATAACCTAATTGGTACTTAGTGCCTAAATATTTAGTCTAACTTTTTTTTTTTTTTCATTTAAATAATAAAGCCCATTAAAAAATTTATACAAAAAACAATGTTTAAATAGTTTTATGGTTATGATGAATCTACTAACGATAATTTTTTTCTTTCTCTTAAAACTAATACGATTTTAATTTTGATTACTTAGCAATGAGTATGAGCCAGCAATGCTGTCTTTTGATAATCATAGGTAAACGCTCCCTCGTAAAAATATGAATAAAAAGCTATTTTGGAAAAAAAAATCAACATTAGCTAAAATTTAAATTATTTGAAATATTTTTGTTTTATTTTTTTAAAACCATTCATTTTAAATAGCTAAATACCAAAACAAGAGCAAGAGCTCGAAAATAAAATCGAGAGAGAAAGAAAGAGAGAGAGAGAGAGAGAGAAAAAAAAGAAATATTAAATTTAATATGAAGTATTATATTATTATTTCTATTAAATAGATCTTTATTGTAAATTTTTAAACTTTTCTCTTTTTATGAGTTATACACGAAAATTCATTTTTGGCGAATTACATAACCTAACAATAAAAATACGAAAAATCTCTTTTTATTTTGAAAATGCAAACAAGGAAAACTAGAGCTTAATATTCAAATGAAATTTCAACACAACAAAAAGTGTTCTTTTGTATATTTAATAAAAATAATTAATGTAAATTATTAATTTTATTTTATTTTGTTGAGCATTAAATTTGAATAAAAAAGAAAATTAAAAAAAAACCCCGAACTAAGGTTAACATTATTTCCACATACTCTAGGCACTATTATTTCAAATCATTACGTAAAATATTTATCTCGAATAGAATTCTAATTTTTTATTTTAGATATATTTCTAAAAGTTAAATGTAGGTTATGATAATGTGAATGAATTACGTAATAGCTTTAATATCAAGCTCTCTCGAAACAAAACTTGTTTGTTTTTTCCTCTATAAAAAATTATATTTTTGCCAAAATTATGATTATTACTATTACATTTTATATTGTTTTCTATTTCTATTAGTTTTTTGGTCTTAACATTTCAAAACTATTTATTATTTTATTAGATTCGATTTTTACTATCTTACAATTTCCCTATATTCATCTAAATGATTGGCCTAAAGAAATGAATTTTTATGGCTTTATGCGAAAACAATGCTTGCAAATATTAAAAAGATTACAATAAAACTATAAATTTTAACATTTTGAAACTCTATTTGACTAGAAACAACCAAAGCCGAGAAAATTATTGATTTCCAAATATGTGAGCATCCAATTTATGCTACTTTAGGAGAAAAAGAAAAACTAGTCTAATAAAAAGCACCCAATTTTATTCGAGCTTCAAATGCAATTATTAATTTCAAAAAAATAATAGAAAAATAAATTGATGTATATTCGTTTTAAAATAAAAATTAAAAACTCCAATATGTCTTTTTTTAAATATAAAATAAATTGAAATATGTTACCTGGTAAACAGTAATTTAAATTAGTACAATGTTCGCTTTAACCTTTAGTGGAAAATGATTATCGCATAGTGATTTAATGGCAAAGAAATGAGAAAGGAGTTAATCGGTTCTTAGGACGAATTTTTTAGTATAATTTTTTAGTTTATAATTTGATAATTACTTTTTGAAGAAATTATTTAGTTTCTTATTATTTTTGTAAAATTCGTTTCTAATTCAAAAAGCTCTCTCGGCATTTTATTAAAAACACTTGAATGTATGCTTCAAACTCGATTTAAATTCATAATTCAAATTAAATTGAATTTTTTTTTTATTTTATTTTTTCAACTAGAAAATTAGTTTTGAAAAAATTTTGAAATTTATCTGATCTTAAAACTTGGATCGGTGGGTAGAATGTTAGAAAATTATGTCCTTGTTGATTCGAATCGAAGTTTGATCTAGAGCTTTGAATTTTTAATTTAACTTGAGATTGAGGAATTGAAATTATGTTTTCTAATAATTGGAATTTATTTTTCGAAACCAATAGGAAAAAATTTAATTCTAAAGGAATTAGGAGAAAATTTGAATCGAAGGCATAGTTTTTTTTTGCTACTTACTTAAAATCGACTGGGATACCATTTATTTTTACGCTGATTCAGCGTTGTTATTTGATTTTTAAAATAATTATTAGAAGTTTTAATAAAAATTTTATAATCATTCGACAAAAATAAAATTAATTTTTTTTATTACGTAAATCGACTTTTAAGATTTTTGCTAATAAAAATAAAATATTTTTTCAAAAAATCTAGTGTTTATTTTTTGCGAATAAAAAAATTAAATTTAAATCTAAACAAACAATCGATGAATATTTCAGTTTTTTAATTGCTTGAAAGCTTGTTTTTTAATCCTGTATAATCAAAAACAAAATTATCGAAATTCATTCAGAAAAAATAAATTTAAAGAAAAAGAAAAATTAATTTCCAAATTTATCTTTGACTAATTGTTCGCAAATATTATTCTTTCTACTTGAATTATAGTAATTTGAAAAATAAAATAATTTATGACAGAGATTGCATTTTATCTCTAATTGAATTTATTCTAATTTTAAATAATTGTTTAAATTTACTTTTTCTATTTTACAATCATGAAAACGCTTAATTCAAATTATCTTAATATTAACAGTTTTATTTTAAAGAAAATTTGAATTGAAAAAAGTGATATGCAATCTCGCTAGTAATTGGAGATGCAAATAAAATTTGAAAGTCTAAAATTATATTAAAAAAATATTAGAAAAAAATAAAGCTTTAATATAATGATCATTTACTATGTAAAATATAATCCCAAATTAAAACACTAGAGAAAATTTAGTCAAAAAACAATTAATATTTTTCAAATTATTTTATACCGTATATTCATATTGTTTCTTTTTTTGTTCCATTTGTTTTTTTTATTTATCTTCTAGTAAATTTTAACTAATTTTATCCTTTTTGAAGATAAATTCCTAAGCGAGACTGAGCGCCTCTTGCAAAATTGATTTTTTTCTAATTAAGAAAAGAGTCTATTTAATTAAAAAGTACTGAGAAAACTCTTTTTAAAAAGAGGAAAAGAGATCGATTTCTCTTTCTTTAAATCCAATTGTCTGTCAAATCTAATAAAATAAAATAAATGTATAAATTTAAAAAAAAAAGATTATAGGCTGAAAAAATTATAAATTATAAATGAGCTTGATATAATTGAATTTAAATTAAGTAAATCTAAGCATACATAAGCTTTATAATATTTTTAGCCGATCCTCCTATTTTTTTGATATGAAAAAATTATATTAGACTGAATAAAATTAATTTTCTCTAAAGAAATTATTTCTATTCGTAATTTTGCTTTGTTCTTTTTTATTTTTTTGAAAAAAAAAACATAATATCGTATAATGTGTTTAATATGTGAATTGCTTTGATTAGGCGATCGATATGCTATCTAATTTAAAAGTATTGTATATCTAAAAAAGTTTGAATAAATAGAAATTTTTTCATAATAGCAATCTAATATGTTTACTCAAAATATAAAAATAATAAATTCACTTATTTTATGTAAAATTTAATCAAAATAAAAATAAAATAATAAATTCACTTATTTTATGTAGAACTTAATCAAAAAATTTTTTAGTATATATTTTTTTTAATATGCCAAAAAATTTCAAAAGACAAAACTCAATCTTTGCCAACTAGTGCACAAAATTGCATGGTGCAGAAATTGAAAATTTTAATTTTATAAAAAAAATCATATTTGCTCATATTTTAGACGAACATTCTTTATACCACGTAGCATTCAATTTTCAAATACAATTCTAATCATTTATTCTGATCAGTCAAATAGAATAGATTTGAGATGAAGCTCTATGTTTACACTCTTTTATTGGGTTTATTGATCAAAGAATCGATTCAATACTTTATCACAATCGATGCCCATTCAGAAGAATGTTTTTTCGACAGAGCCGTGGCAGGAACAAAGCTAGGTCTCATGTTCGAAGTAGTTGAGGGCGGTTTTTTGGACATTGATGTTAAAATTACCGGACCTGATAGCAAAGTCATTTACCAAGGAGACAGAGAGTCAAATGGAAAGTACACCTTTGCAACACACATCGATGGAATATACAAGTATTGTTTCAGCAATAAAATGTCCACAATGACACCCAAAATTGTCATGTTCTCTATGGATGTTACTGAAAACCAACCTCAGGCCAACATTGGAAATGTAAATGGCACTGGTAATTTAAAAGTTTACTTCAAATGCTTTAATTCTGATTTTTATCCAAGCTGACCATAATAAATTGGAAGAAATGATAAACGAGCTTTCAAACGCTTTGACTGCTGTCAAGCATGAGCAGGAGTATATGGAAATAAGAGAACGCATTCACAGAGCAAGTAACTTAAAGGAATAAAATTTTTAATCTGAAAATTAATTTTTTTTATAAAATTAAGTTAATGATAACACTAATTCACGAGTAGTTATGTGGTCTTTTTTTGAAGCTGCCGTTTTATTGACTATGACAGTTGGACAAGTTTATTATTTGAAGAGATTTTTCGAAATCAGACGAGTTGTTTAAAGGCTAAAATTTTCAAATTTTAGATTCCATTTAGTTTAATAATAATTTATATTCTTGTTCAGTCTCATTTTCAATTTTAAATTTTTTTTAATTCATAATTATTTTATTCTAACGATAAAGAAATAATGTCATTATAAAAAATAAAATCTTAAAAATAAACTTGGGCTTTTGAAAAATCGATTGAAGCTTATTTTTAGATCAAAATTCTCATGCTAATTAAAAATTTATTATAATTCCTTTCTTTTTTTTGAAATAAGAAAAATAAATGGTAAACGGAAAAATAATGAAATATTGAATTCACTTAATTATAAAAGAACGAAATACAAGTATAATTTAGATTTAATAACTATATTTATTTATAGTAACTAAGCATTTATTAAACAAGTTTTGATAAACTATTTTTAAAACTATTGTTGTATAATATTAAAATTAGCTGGTTTAATTTTGAGAGAAAAATATCGAAATCGATTTTTATGATTTATTCCAAAAAAAGATTTTTGATTCATGATTTCTTAAACAAACAAATCAGTCTATAGATTTGAAAAAAAATTTGAATAGCTAACAAAACTTATGGCATAAATTAAAATTTGTTCAGAAGAGGTGTTAATAAACAAAAAAAAATGATTTTATTCTTTTCCAAATTTCAGTAATTTTAAATCAAATAAATCATGCAAGATTTCATTTTTGAAAAAATTATTTCACTTCCAATTTTATCAAAGAAATTAATCTTTATTAAAAAAAGTTTAACAAGGTTTAAAATTTAAAAATTTTGATAAAATTTAAAGAATAAATTTCAAAAATAAAATAAAAATGAATGATCTTTTTAAAAAGTCATTGAAATTTAATATAAAATAACATTTAAATTTAGTATGACTTAACTTTCAAAAAAAACAAAAATGCTTGAAACTGTAAGACTAATTGGAGTCTGGAATGCAACCAGCTTTCAGACTATTCCAGTTTTAATGCTAGTTCATATATTTCTAAATGGCAACGATTATGCCGGATATTTTGAAATACCAGAAAGAAATCTAAAGATTAGAATTGATATATTCAATGTAAACGACTCTAAGATTGTCTTTAATATGACATCAATTAAATCTTCGTTTGAGGGACACCTTAATGGCCCAGTTATTCAAGGAGCTTGGAAATATGCTTCTATAGACAGTCCAGTTTATTTTAAAAAAAGTTCAAAATCATTCAAAATATGAAGTAAATAGACCCCAAACACCAAAAAGACCTTTTAAGTATATCGAAGAAGAGATTGAGCTCAAAAACCAAAAAACTAACATAACACTTTCAGGAACCTTTACATGTCCAAAAAATAAAAAACCGATAGCTGCTGTGGTTCTTTGTCATGGTTCGGGAGGTCACGATAGAGATGAAACAATGTTTGACCATAAACCATTTATGGTAATCGCTGACTTTCTGTCGAATAATGGTATTGCAGTGTTAAGATTCGACGAGCGTGGTATCAGAAAATCCACTGGAGATTTTTCAGCAGCCAATTTTAATGATTTTAGTGATGATGTAATTCAAGGCATTGAATATTTAAAAAATAGAAAAGAAACAAAGAATTCAATTATTGGGTTAGTTGGTCATAGCAAAGGAGGTTCGACTGCAATGATTGCATCTGATCGTTCAAAATTAATTAAATTCATGGTTCTTCTTGGCGCTATATCAGTTCCAATTGAAGAGAATATTTATCAAGAAATAAGACTTGAAGAAAGAGCTAAAAATACTTCTGAAACTTTTATCGAAGCTACAATCCAAGCTTATTCATACATTTTTAAAGTTTTAAAATCAGAAAAAAACAATTCGATTGTGAATAAAAGAATGGAATTATTTTTTGAAAATCAATTTTTGAACACTTCTGGTCATGTTAAGCAAAATTGGGAAATTATAAAGAAAAATATTTTCACTTATATCGATGACTTATGTACACCATGGTCAAGAAGTTCAATCAAATTTGACCCTGGCAAAATATTATCTCGTACTAAAATACCTGTTCTAGCTATTTGGGGCTCTAAAGACATGATAATTCCGTCCAATGTAAATCTCATTCCAATGAAAACTGCTTTAGAGTCAGCAAAAAATAAAAATTTTAGCTTAATAGTAATCGACAGTGTTAATCATGAGATGCAGACAAGTAGAACTGGTTTCCCAGACGAATACCAAATAATAGAAGAAACTGTTTCGCCTAAACTTTTGGACCAAATCAAAAAATGGATTCATCAAATATCACTTTAATTACAATCAGATTATAATTAAAAAATAAAATAATTTAATTATTGAAGTTGATTTTACATAAAATTTTTTAATTCAATAAATGTAGAACTATAAAATTTAGCTTTTTTTTTGTTAATTTTTTTAAAAAAATTACCCAAAATTTCTCATCAAAAATATTAAGTTCTAAATGCCCACATTAAAATTAAAATTAAGAATGTTATATAAGATCTTAAATATATAATAGCATTTATACTTTTTTGTAAAAAGCATCAATCACTAAAGTTATCAACAAATGAATATGAATAATTTGAATTTTGGAAATTTCTCAGAAAACAAACCAAACTGATCAGATTGGTCTTCATGATTAACATTATTTATCTTTAAATAAGGAACTCATTTTATACTATTTTTATAGGATATGTTAGTCTTTTAAAAATTAAAAAAAAAAAATTTTCCGGCAATTGATGTCTTTTTAAAAAAAATCAAGATGTAAAATTCTATAAAGGCCAATATTTTAACTCAATTATAAAGAACAGTAGCAAGAATGGTTTAGTTAAAGCAATAAAACTGGAAGCCTTAAGCTTAATCGAAAAAAGAATTACTGTTTACTGTTGTCTACTATTTTTAGAAATAAGGCGAGCTTCAGGTTCATTTCTTTTTGAATTATTAGCATCCAAACCATGATATCAACTTTTGAAATACGTTATTAAATATTAATACTAATTGAAATTTAGCTTATTTTCAATGAATAATATCCAATTTTTGCGTTTATTCTGGTCAAAAATTATATTTAAAAATTGAATTTTTTTTCTTTAGTATGACATTTATGTCATTTTTGTTCAAAAAAGTTTTTAAAAAATGTTTGCTTATATTATAGTAATTACAATTATTTTATAATTTCTTTTTGATTTTTTGTTCAATTGTCAAATTAAAGCAAAATTATTAAACTTTTTGTTCCTAATTTAGAAGAAGTATTTTTTTAAATCTATTTTGAAGGAATGAGACAGTTTTTTGCTTAACCAAAGATTTTTGCTTAACCAAGCTTTCGAATCCTCATATGACTAGATAACAACACGATAAAAAAATTTATTGCCACAATTTTAATCACTAACTAAAAAGAAACTAAGATTATTGTTTATATTGAAAAATAAGATATTCTGAGATATTTAACCTTAAGATACAATTTATCTCAATTTATTCCTTTTTTTTAATTTAAGCAATTAAAAATAAGATAAAAATTTTAAACAAATATTAAAAATAAATATAGACAATAGAAAATATTTTGATCGTTGTTTCCATAAAATGTTAAGTAATTGTTCTCTAACAAAAGAAAGACTTTTTATTGATATTATTGGATATGAAATATGTAATCATGTTAGAGAAAAATACACGGTAAAACTATTAAATCAAATATTTTCATAATGTAGTATTTTTTTTAAGATGTTTAAAATTTTAGTAAGGTTGGACAACAAAAGCTGGATTGTAAAACGCCGCTATAATGAATTTTATATGTTAGATGAATTAATAAAAAGATTTATGCCAGAAATTCCAGTTAATTTTCCTAGTAAAAGGTATTTCAAAGATAACTTTGATGCAAAATTTTTAAACGAGAGAATGTATTTACTGGATTTGTTTCTTAAAAACCTACTCAATCATCCATTTATTCTTCAAATGTAATTTTTAAAAATTAAATCAATATAAATAACATTTAGCTTATCAAAGGACTTGTTTTGCAAATTTTTTGAAAATTCCACTTAATCGAATAACTCGCAATAACAATAAATCTAGAAAGATATTTTTATTTTTTACAATTATTTTCTTTACAGTTATTATTAACAGATGGTTTGTTAATTTGCAGTTTTTTGGTACAATTTCAAATTTTTTTCCTGGTGAAATTTCTTTTAATCACTGTTTTAAACTTTTGATCAAGCTATTCGAATTTTATTTTAAATGAGATTTACATACTTATTTAAATAATCTAATTTGATTTAAAAATTGGCGCAAAATAAAGTATTTGCATTCTTAGATCTATCAATATTTAAAAATATCTAACCTCTAGCAATTTCAATATACCGTTTTTAATTTTCTTTTTATAAATTAGACTTATTTATCCTTTTTTTTAATTTTTTTATTTTATCTAATTTAACTTTATTTTATTTTTTTTATTTTTTTATTTTATTCTGAATGAACATTAGCTCGGTACCGTAGAAACTACTTTTTTCATGCTACTTTTTTCACTAAACCAAAATGATTCTTTTTTCGCTATTGAAAAAAGTATACTTTTCAATGAGACTAAAAAAGAATACTTTTTTCACTAATCAAAATTTAACACTAACATTAGTGAATAAATTAGTCCAAGCTAAAGCTTCACGTAGCGAGAGCACATATTTACACATATCCAAATATTTATAAGTTAATTGAGGTCTTCCAAATCCAAGAAACAGCAACTTTTACCAAATACAAACATGCTCTTTTAAATAGACCGGCTCCTCCTAGGAAGAAGTTGGACGTTGGTAAGGATACTGAGCTGAAAATTTACAAAAAGATGTTAGACGAGAATAGTATTAACGTTGGTGTTTACATATAGAACGTTATGCCATTTTTCAGCTTTAGAAACAAACGAAAAGAACGAAATTCAGATGAAAAAGAGCCTGAGCCAGATAGTGATGATGAGGATGAAGACTTAGTTGACAGTTCTGACGAAGAGGACGTAGTTTAGAATTTTTTTTACTTAAAATAGACCCAGAGGATGCAACTTTATTTTTGCATTTATCAAAATATTAAATAAACACATCAATTATTGAATTTGTCTTTTTATATTAGTGAAAATTTTATACTATTTTAGGGGACGCAAAAAAGATACTTTTTTCGTTAGTGAAAAAAGGAAACTTTTAACTGAGACAACAAAAAAATACTTTTTTCGCTAGTGAAAAAAGTAGTATGAACTCTCGGTACAGATAAACAAAAAAAATAAAAATAAAAATCGGTAAAAAATTAGAGCATTGATTTTTTCCAAATAAAAATAGAAAAAATGTTAACTTTTTTTAATAAAAATTTTGTTTTAAATTTTTAATTCTGGACATTTTTTTAAAATAGATCATTCAAGATTAAAATTTCAATAGATTAAAAATTAATTTATTTCCGTTTATTTTAATTTAGCTAAATTTTTATTGAAAAAATGGATAGTAATTTGCCAAGACCGTCTAATATCGTATAATATCTGCATATAAAGTACCATTCAATCAAAACAACACTTAATGCTAAATCGTATTCAGTGCAATTTATATGATTGAGATCTTTCACTTTCGATAACTTTTTAATAAAAGAAGTATTTTCTCTATCAAATATCTTTTAATCTTTCCTTAAGTATTCAAATACGTTTTTACATAATAAGCTATTGAAAATTTGTTTAATAAAGAATATTTTAGGCTTGTAATAAATTTGTCTAATAGACTCCAATTTTAGTTTTTTGTTCAAAGGTTTTGTTTTAATATTTACAGGAAATAATTTGCTTACTTAATTGGAACAATTTTTATTCTATAAAAAACTAAAGTATTTTCTCGAATTAAGGGACATGTCATTAAAATAGAGTACTCTATTTCAGAAAAAAAGGTCCAGAAAAATAAAATTAAAAGTTTTGTTAAAATAAGTTTGAAATATTGAAACAAAAATAAAATAGGGTGGTATTTAAACTATCACTATTTTTAATAGAAATCGTCACTAAATTTAATCAATATTTATCACATTATTTAAAGTATGTATGTATATTTTTTTATACATGTTAATAAAAATAGTGACGATTTCCATTAAAAATAGTGACGGTTTAATATTGCCCCAATAAAATAGAAATATGACAAAAAAACAATTCATTATAATATTAATTTTATGGGCATTTTAAATGCACATGAGACAATTTAAAGATTTAAAAGTGGACGATTAAAGAAAAAAAGAAAAAAAGAAGAAATTAGGCGAATGATGTGAATTTTTCGAATATATGCATGCCGCTTTTATTATTTTTAAACTTTTTTTATTTTTTTTGTATTGAAATTTTTAAAAGTTATAAATGATTTAAATCTTTTTTTCTAATTGTTCAGAAATGGTTCCATAAAGATTAATTGAAATTATTTTTGATTGTGCGCATTTTACAGAAAATTGTTAAGTTTTTACAGAGCTTGGAATTCGTTTGAACATTGTTTTAAAATAAAGTAATTTTTAGAAAACCATTTTTGCACAATTTAAAAATTACAAATTTTTTACTTTTTGTACCAAGCATTCAGATTGCATTGAACTTGACCCTTTTTTATTTCTAAATTTCTAAATTTTCCTCCAGAAAGACCTGTTTGACAGGGTTTTTTTTCACAGGGTTGTTTTAATGCCTGTTTGACAGGGTTGTTTTATAAGTTTTTTTAATTGCAGACTAAATTTAAAAATTAAAATATGCAAGAATTATATTAATATGTATATAAAATTTAAGTATTTTATTCAATTTAATCTAAGAGCCAGGAAAATAATCAAACTGACGTTTTAATTTCAAAAGAAATTTCTTTAGATATTCTTTAAATAAAATTGAAAATTGGCACTTTTTTCATGCTTTTTCAAAATTGTATGAAATTTTTATTAAAAGACAGAACTGATACAACATAATATTTCAACTTTTTTTACTTTTAATCAATTTTACTTTAAATTTTTATTTTATTTTATATTTACTTGATTTTTTTTATTTTTTTATAATCTGAAAATGAAGGATAAAAGAAAAGTTTATTTGATTTAAAAAAAAAGATGATTAGCTCAGAATGTCAATCTAAATTTGACCATTTACTCTGAATCAAAAGTTAAAATTTGAGTTTTTTTTGACAACACTATTAATTATTATTAATTTGATTGCATGCAAAAAATTCATTTTTAATTTATGAAAAATTAACAATAAGTTTTCAAACGGTGTTCTTAAACTTTTCTCAAAACTTTATCTTGATCTTCTGTAATGAAAATTTGGACATCCTTTAATTTTAATTAGATATTAGATATTTCACATGATTGAAATTTAAACAATTTTAATTAATAGTAATTTCAATAGACAATTTTTTTATCTTTTTTTTTTGAAGAACAGTATTTAGTAATTAAATTAATTATTTATTCTCATATTTTTCCGGCAAAGAAGTAGCGGTTACTATTAGTAAATAGATATTATCATTGTTTTATTTTAAGCTCGAAGGGTAAATTAGAAACAAAAATTAATAAAAAGCATATAAAATTAAAAAAAAAATATTAAACAAAATCTCCATTCATAAAGAAAATATCTTTATATTCTAACTTTGTTGCTTTTTTTTCAAGATTTCTATAGTGTTTAGATTTTTCAGGTATGGGAACCATACCAACCGTATATTTAAAATTTAGCCTAATAAACAATTTATAAGACGTTTTGTTTATTAAATTATTTTTCAAGAAATTTTCAAATTTTTAAAAAGACTTTTTGAAGTGAATTTACAAAAGAAAAAAAAAAAACGATTAAAAAGATTTAAATTTACCAAGCACGTTTTCTTTTTTGATTAAGGCGTGTTTTTTGGGCAAAAGAAAAATTAAAATTTTAGAATTTATTTCACTTGATGTTAAACCTTATAAATAATTTAAATTATAAATAAAAAAAATCATTACATAAAAAAAATAGGATGAAAAAAAATTAGATCTATCACTTTGACCAAAGACAAACATCTATAATCCATCAATACATTAAGAACTTTAACTTTTTATAATTGTCACTAGTTAAATAAAAAAATTTTTATTACAAATCAAATTTTAAATTAAAAAAAAAAAAAAACGAAACGAAATCAATTAAAAGAATTTTCCATCAAGCTTTAAGATGTGTTTTAGCACGCCAATACTCTTGAATTCTCATTAAAAATTTCTAAATTAACTTTTAAAATTATTAAAAAAAAAAATGAATTAGTCCTTAAATATTTAAACTTTTGAGTTAGCCATCAGTTTTCCGGATTCGTCTCCAGTGTATTTTGGCACTTTTCTTCCCTGGAAATGAGCCATTATTTCTTCGGTGCTGCGTCCCTTAGTCTCGGGCACTTTTTTCAAGATGACAATCACAGCTATGCCAACAATGACTGTAAATACTAAGAAAACATAGTTGGCCAACAACTGAGCCAAATAGGGGAAAGTCAATGTCAAGACCAAGTTGGCAACCCAGTTGGTAAACATGCAAATAGCCAATGCGGCACTTCTAGCGTCTTGTCTGAAACACTCCGCTA
Source organism: Brachionus plicatilis (assembly GCA_010279815.1). Classification (NCBI taxonomy): domain Eukaryota; kingdom Metazoa; phylum Rotifera; class Eurotatoria; order Ploima; family Brachionidae; genus Brachionus; species Brachionus plicatilis. The sequence continues at coordinate 1,657,132 of QEOQ01000508.1, forward strand.
CATACAAGAAAGGTATTGGGCCCAGACCGACAGCAAAGCACATGATGAACACAATTATGCAGACAATGCTCAAATATGAAAAGATCATTCCTTTATCCTAAGAAAAAAAATTTAATATTTTAGCTTGTTAAAAATTGAAAAAAAAAAAAAATTTACCTGCAAGGTCAAAAATATTGTAAGCAAAATAAAGTCGAAAATTATCACTATCATTGGATAAACAAGCAATGGTTTGCGGCCAAGTCTGTCAATCAATGGAACACATACAATGGTGCAAATAACATTAATGAAACCAGTCAAGAAGACAGCATACTGAATGTCCGATTCTTGGATGGAAGCGTTGCGGAAAATGCCCTCCGAATAGAAAAAAATGGCGTTGATACCACACAACTGCTGGGCCAACTGAAGCACTAGACCTGTTATTAGAGGCCATCTTAATTCGCTGAGAGTGAACAGATCTTTCAGCGAAATAGCTTCGTCTGTCTTGGTCTCTTTGGCTTCGTTGCTCATTTCTTCAATTTCAGCTGAAACATTGTTCGAATTTCGAAGGCGTCTCAGAGCTTGGGTGGCCGCGTTTTCGTCTCCATTGTTGATCAAGAGAGCCCTGGGTGATTCGGGGAAAAAGAGCAGCAAGCTCAGAGTGCCGATTAGACATGGTATGAGTGGGATGGCAAGCAAAAAGTGCCACAAGTCAGCAGTTCCCATCAATTGTCTGAAGCCAAGAGTCTGTGCAACCAATATGCCAATGGTGACACACAATTGATGCACTACTCCGGTGGCACCTCTCAGATTAGCTGGCGAAATCTCCGACAAATAAGTCGGAATAAGACCACATGACATGCCGCCCTGGATCCCATAGATAAATCTGGACACAATAACACATTCAGGTGTTTTCACATACGGAGCGATGAGTACCAGGACAGCGCCAGACACTGTGAACAAATGATGAAATATAATTCCTTTTTTACGGCCAAAATAGTCGGACACATATTTGGAGGTGAAAGCTCCAATCATGCCACCAACAACAAACAAAGCCGTGGTCACTGTCCAAATCAGAGTCTGAAAAGCATCTACTTTTACTTTGGCCTCATTGAACTCGCCGCGTTTGGCTTCTAGTTCAGCTCCTGTCTCATTCAATTTCAATCTCATCTCGGCCAATTGGCCCTCAATGCTGTCCACACTGTCCAAATTTAATTCTTCCTTCAGCAAATTGAGGCCATTTTCAGCTTCTTCTATCTGTGTTTCGTTCGACTCTAGGCTAGTTTTGATGTCCTTGTTCTCATTGTACTTGGATTCAAGAGCATTCAGGCGTCCAATTTGACCATCCAAGGCTTTGTATTCAAGAGACTGGTTGTAAAACTGAGCAAAGTAGTTTTGTACAAAAAATTGCTTGATCAGCGGAGTGGGAAGATTTGTGGCGCCTATGTTGTAGCCAAAAATAAGCGACGAAGTTGTCACTGTGATACAGCACAGGGCCAAGTACAGCGTCCATTTGTGGTTTATTGGACCAGAGGCGTCCGCCTTTTGCGTCAGATTTTGATACACTTCATTGTTTTGGTCTTCTTCTCTTGTCATTTTTTTTTTGTCTAAAATTAAATTTAAATAAAATTAAATAAATTTTAGCAAAAGATGGTGAATGTGTCTGAGCGTGTGGTGGTCAACAAGATAATTTTTTTTTGTCATTTTTTGTCTAAAATTAAATTTGAATAAAATTATGAATATTTTTAGAAAAGATGGTGAATGTGTCTGAGTGTGTGGTGGTCAACAAGATAATTTTTTGTTTATTCTAAATCAAATATTTGGTCGATTTGTTTACACTAAAAGTAATAATTTTCTCGGAAAATAATAAGCTTCGGATAAACTTAAAACTCTAACCTAGTTTCTACTTTCTTTATTTGAGATAAGAAAAAAAAAGCAAACAATAAAAAATGCAAAGTTTTTATAGTCTAAATTTATCTTTAAGAATTTGGAAAAAAATAAATAATTTTTCTTCAACGTTAATATACCCTTCCATTTAAACAATAAAAAATAAACTTTTTTTTTTAATTATAAACTCGTCTAGCTCCCAGTTGCTAAGCTTTTAAATAAACTAATTAACTTGACCATGAACGAATAAAAGGAGTCTTATTGTTAGTTTTGAGTTTGTTTTTTTTTTTTTATTTATGGCTTTATAAACTAGCTCTGGGACAAATTCTAACAATAAGTCTCATATTTTTTATTGCCTAAAATTAATGTGTGTATAAATTTTTGTTCAGTTATGTGGCATTTAGGTTTGATATTAAATTTGAGCCCGTTGGTATCACTTAAATCTAATTGCACTCATCCAAATACTCAAGTTTAATCAAAATTGTAGCCCACTGGCCTTTGGTCACACATTTCCGCTCTCCAATCATGCATTTCATTCGAACACATCTAAATTACGTATCTAAAATTTTTAGCAAGCTCTCTATCAAAAATAAATAATTTCCAAGTAAAGCTTTTGACTAGAAGCATTTAATTTTGCTTAATTAGAAAGAAAAATTGAGCGCAAATATTTTGTAAAGACTTTGGAACAGGCTGCGCTTATGAATCTTGGCTTTTAGTCAAAATTTAGAAATATTTATGATAAAACGCGCAGAAAATGCGGAAAATATGGGCGTATCAAATTATTATTGATTAGTTAGGGCACTTTGGAAAAAGATTATAAAATTCAAAATTTATAAATCACGCCCTAAGTTTGCAGACAAGGCTTCCCGTGGCCAAAGGTGTTGACTTTGCTTTTCAACTTGGCCCCAAAAATTAAGCCAATTATTCATCCTTTTCGCCACAACCATAAAAAGATAAATCTTATTTTTTCTTTCTGAACAAACTTGCAAACAAAGCTAACATATTCATAAAATGCTTAAATAATTAATTTCTTTATTTTTTCTCATTTTGCTTATTTAGAACAAAACTAAAATACAAAAAGTCTAAAAGCTTTTTATTTGCACTACTAAGTACAAATAGTGCATTAAAGTAATATGAAAAAATTTCCAAATATGAGCTTAAAAGTCTACTTAAATAAAAATCAAACAAAGTGTCGTGCAAAAATCGTCCCTAAATGACAAATGTTTAATTTGAAAAAATTAAAAAAAAATCAATTTTTTAAAAAAAATTAAAACAAAGGCCATTTTTGTACAAGACGACTTTTATATATATAAAAAAAATTTAATTGATCTATTTTTCGCTTGATTTGAAAAAAGAAGGTATAGACAAGATAATCACCTTGTCGAACACATGCAAACAATTTTTAGCCTTATTTTAATTTAATTTAATTTTTTTGTTAAAATAAATATTTATTTTCAATTAATCTTTTTTTTTTTAATCTATTAAAATATTATTGAACTAGAAACAAAAAAATAAAAAAATACCAAAAAATTATTTTCTTTGAAAGCGCTTTTTTTCTTGATCACAGAATGAATTGTTTTCTTAGCATCTTATTTCAAACGATTAGCCTAGAACTCTCGAGTATCTTTCTTGAAAGTTTGATTAAAAGAAAATTAAATTTTTTTTCTTGATTTAGATTAGAAAATTAAGCTTTCTCTTAATTTCAACGCACGCCTCTGGCCTGACGACCATTTTAGCAAAACGAGTTTTGGCATGCTCCTCACATTCTTAGACTAACAACCCAATTTCAATTTTTCTCAAGTATTTATTTGAAGCTGAACTGAAGCGAATATAATTTTCGTTTGCTAAATCGTCTACCTCTTCGGAAAACATAAATTAAAACTCGGTTAGCATAAGCAACAAGCCATCAATGCTCTTTTAAAGCTGGGCCCCAACGCAACTTGGAATAATTAATCACTTCGCCTGTTTTACTAATTGCTTTTAGTTAAAATATTTCTTCAAATAAAAAATGTTAATAAAAAAGCTTTTCACTTTTGTTTAAATACAAAAATAATCAAATAGTTTACCTACAGACTCTGCAGATAAATACCAAAATTTAAGCTGTTGAAATGATAATTAAACTGCAGCTTCAGGAGCTCTGGAATTGATCATTATTGATCGGTCTTTCTATTATCAATTTGGCATTTATGCCGTGCCCAAACAACTGAATAAATAAAAAAAAACTCTTTCACTGATCCAAAAATTGATAGCCATTTATCTTGATTTTTTAAATATTTGAAAAAGAATTTTGCGCCAAATGTTCAAGACTTAGGCGCTGTGACTGTTTGATCGAAGATTAAAAAAACAAAGTAAATCTGCTGCCAAATTTTTTTTTCTACATGGTTAACTTTTGATACACACAGACACTTTCTGCACGAATAACACCAAATATACTCAGAAAAAAGATTTTACTAAATAAATAAATTTATTTGAATTCAATTCTATCTATGACAAATCTTGTTTGATTAAATACTTGGGATCATCCAAGCCAGACGTCTATTAATCCATTCAGGAAGTTTTTTTTATTAACAAAAGATTTTTGCTTAATTCTAAAATATTGATTTTATTCTAGTGAAATACTTTATAAATAGGCTTTTTAAATGTTGTTTAATTTGTTACACCCTTTGTAGTATAAGTTGTATTGACGAAATTGTTCACTAACCTGACTACATGATGAAACATTGCTTGCCTACATTTATCTTAATTTCGAAATATCAAAATTTCTATTTATTTCAGAGCAAATCTTTAATTTATTTATTTAATTTTGAAATTCAGCCAGAATTTATATCATTAGATCTTAATTATGCGAGAGGAAAATTTATCAGAATTAATTAATTTTCAAAAAAAGCTTCAAATTCGGTCGTGAAATTAAAAAAAAAACAAGCATTAATTAATTATCTTTTTTTTCTGAAATGGTTGAGATATTAACTATGAAATAATGATAATTTCAAAATTCTACTTCATAAAGCAATATAGCCCATAATGACTCGACAAATTAAAATTTAAAAAAATTAAATTTGAATATCAATTTTTTTTAATTTGCATTTTGTTATTCTGGCGTCATACTTTTGCTCGAAATTTCTAGTTTGTAGAAAAATCTCAGAATCCAGCTAAAAGAAAAAAAATATTCTAAATGTTCACATAGAAAAATCAAATAAATCTTACACTCACGCAAATTATGATGGGTACAAAAATCGATTAATTTAAAAGTGGATTTAGTAGATTCAGTTATCAATATTTATAAATTTAAAAATCAATAGTTTGATTATAATTAATCGATTTTTAAAATTACAATTTTCGAATTTTTGACATGAGAAATGATTGAAAATTAATGCCCAAAAATAAATTATTTAATTTACTATTTCACTGAATTTTTAGTTCCTTTTTGCGAAAAAAAATGTGATTAAACAAAATTTTTTTTTCGCTAAATATCTGTTTCTCTGACATACAAAAAATGACAATAAACTATATTTGCCAAATCCATAAAAATCAATCACATTAAATAGCAAATTTTTATTAAATCAAATGATGCCTTAAGTAAATGTTTATTTTTTTAAGATAAAAATACTATTATTGTTTATTTAACAATTATCTTGATTAAAAAATACCAATTTTTTTTTAATTAAAAACTTAAGTTTACTTAACCAGAATAGCCATCCAAAAATGTTTCTTTTCTAAGTCTACTTAGAAACCCTACAGAAAATAGAGATAACAATTTTAGCTTCTATTTGAACCTCTTTTTTTTCTATTAAACTAATGCATTTATATAAATTTATAGTTTTTTATAAGGAAAGTATTTAAGTGTTTTACATCTTTCAGAAAGCCAAAAATGATTTTCTTCATAAATTGAATTTGCAGTTTAAGCTTATACCGATGAAAATTTTTCATGCGAGAAAAAAAAAATCAAAAATGCTACATTTTAGCTAGATAAGTTAAAATGAGGCTTTTGAAAAAACTGATGCATTAATATTGTAGATATTTTTTAATATTCTGATATAAAAATACTTTTATTAATCCTTTTTTTTTTTAAATTCAGTGTACTTAAAATCAAATAATTTTGCAAATTAAAATCAAGTATGTCATATCTTCTACAAAATATATCATTTCGTCTTCTTTTAATTATTTAATCTTAGAAATCTTAATTAAAAACTTGAATTTTTTTAAAAATATTCATTTCTCTTGTCAATTAAACGTGAATTATAAATATTTTAGTCTAAACTAGAATTTCATTCTAAATAAAAAACAAATATTCATATAAAATTAGACTGTTAAATTAGAAAAAATCATCTGAAACTTTAAATAATACAAAATTTAATAATTTTTTTATTCAAAATTCAAGCCAATTAAATTCTTATAGTCTAGATTCATGCTAATTAATGAAAATATGTGACAAAATATCTCCGAGTTCCATCAAAAAAAACAATGAAAAAATAATAATCCTAAATACAATTGAACGATTTTCATATTTTAGCGTGAGACAACTTTAAAAAAATCAGACTCGATATGTTTTCCGACTACTATTAAAATTTATACTTAATTTTTTCGTTTAATTTCATTTAATTAAGCTTGAAAAGTAGAAAAATATAGTCTTGAAAGTGGAATATCTCAAGTATCAGACTTTTTTGTCGATTTTCTCTCAAATTTTAAGTTAAATTTAAGAATTCTTTTAAAATTTTCTGCTTTGAGATGAATTTAAGCAAATTATTCCTATCGATCAAAGTTAAATATTTAGATTATTCAGAAGTAAATGAATTAAGTCAAGATATTTTTACTTCTTGTCGAGTACTTAAATTAAAAATAAAAAGCAAATAAAAGAATATTTATTTTAAAATTATTTAAAACATTCACTTAATTTGCTCTGTCTAAATATATTTGAAAAAATATGAAAATTTAAGTTTTTAAACTTTATATTAAATTTTTTGTAAAATTTTTTTATTGATTTATTAAAAAATTTTTTAAATATAATTTATTTTTTCAAATTTCTGCTCAAATTATTGATATCATCATCAAATTTAAATTATTCCCAAAATTAAAAAGTATAGAAAATTTAATTTATGAAAAATTCTCCATAATCATTGATTCAATTATAATTTTGATGTCGCTTTCAAATTCGTAGTTTTTTTTGAATAAAACTAAAAACTTAATCACTTTTTATTAAAATTTTAATTATACAATAATACAAATCCAAAATACAAATCTGGATCTTAAATATTTTAAAAATTTAAGTGCATTAATTTTAAATTTTTAAAACTTGGTACTGATATTTGTGTCGCATGAGATAAAACCCCGATAAAAAAAATAAGCCAGTATTTTTATTAGTGCAGTTTACTTCATTACTGGTACTATATAAACCACAATCAAAGTAATTTATAACATGGTATCGATTAATTTTAAATTGTCCACTACCTAAAAGAATTTTTTTACCAAACTGAGTATCTTAATGGTTCCTTCACATTTAGCAGTAAATAGAGATCTGGCAATACTTGATGCACCTAAGGGAAAATTCATAATTTTAGATAGATTCATTTGACAACCTTCAGCAATACTAATAATCAAACCAAAAGCATCAGTTGCTAATGATTCAGAAATTCCATCACATTGTCTCGTATCAATCGTGCACAAAAAGGTTCACCAAAACCACGACCATAAGTCGATTTCGTGTTGGTTTACATCCATCTTTGACATTTACAACCTTAATCATTGCTACCAGGTAGAAAAATCCAAGCCCATCTTTTTCAAGATGATCTAGGCATTTATGCAGTTGCCTTCCAAATCCTCGTCCATTAGTGTCGATTAAAAATTGACTAATTATTTATCCACCAAACTTAATAAAAAAGTTAAGGTATTGTGAAATTTAATACAAAAATTCCAAAACAAAAAGGAAAAAAATTTTATACCTTTTGTTCTAATTGTGAAAACTTGTTCTGTTAGTGAAACAACTATTGTTTCACCTACTGCGGAAGTCTGCAAAATTGCAGCCTATTTAAAAGTATTAAAAATAAAATGCAATTAATTTTCACATATTTTGCAAACTTCCGCAGCAGGTGAAACAAAAATTGTTCCACTTTGTTTCACTAACAGAACAAGTTTTCGACAATTAGAACATAAGTTATAAAATTTTTTCCTTTTTTTATTGGAAGAAATTTCAGAATACCTTTTCTAGAATGCTCACTGGGGTAGACATTTTAAAAGCTTACATTTGATTTAACTTTTTAAAAATTTTTAGTAAAAATAGGAAATATGTGCAAAATACGATATAAAATGATTAGAGATAAAAAATAAAATTTTATTTAAAAAAGGGAAAAAAAATTTTTAGAGGTCAAGCTGATTTTGCTTAATGATTTTCTATGCAGAAGTTTAAATTTAGGTGATGATTTTGAGGACAATAATGACATAATGATTGGGATGCAGGTGTTGATAAATCGTTAATGGTAAAATGTTTTACTTCCCGTTGAATTAAATAATTAGAAATCATCATTTTTAAGAATATCATCGACAGAATCGGTTAAAATAAAATTGATTTCAACATGCTTGGTAAACTTGAATGCAGTCTAAAACATAATCTAAACAAGTATCACCTGAATCATCATCGTAATCACCAAAGTTGCTAATTGAGATATTACTGGTACAGCAAAAAAATATTTTTTTTCTTTATTAATTTTAAATTAAAATTTTTTATAAATATCGAATCGTTTTATGTTTAATTTTTTACATTTTTTCTATCTACTTATAAATTTTAAATTTTAGAGCCACATTGATAATAAGTAATTGAAAATTTTCAAGATATAATAAACAAGGCATCAATAGCCTGAAAAAATAAAAAAATTTTCAGTATTAAAATTTTATATTATGTTTTTTAGATGCATCTATACACACCCAATAAAAATCAAAAGATAACTTATTTACACCTACGAAAAAGATTTTTTTAAACGAAACCACACTAAAAATTTATCATGTTTTTCGATATCTCTTCTTTAAAATTAAAAACATTTGTTTTATTCACATTAAAGTTACATTATATAAAATCCCAACTTAGGCTAATTATAAGCTAATTAAAAATGAAGTGTTTGATCTTTGTTATTTGGACATTTTTTACATTTAATTCAATTTTGGCCATTCCAACAAGCCGTAATTTACTCCAATTCAAAAGCATGGTCGAATACTTAACTGAGCGCAGTGCTTTTGATTTTGATGGCTATGGTAATTATTGTGGTATGGGAGGCAAAGGTGATCCAGTTGATGCCATTGATAATTGCTGTAAAAATCATGATCAGTGCTATAGAGATACAAGCAATTTATTTTGTTACACATATTTTTCAACTTATGATTATTCAGCTAAAAACAATCAGATAACATGCTCTCTAACAAACACCGAATGTCAAAGTGGTGTATGCAGATGTGATAAATTAGCTGCCGAATGCTTCAAGCAACATTTAAGCATATATAACCCTTCTTTTAAGAAACCAAGTATTTTCGGATTATTTTCGCCAAAAGAATAAAAAATTTAAAAATGAATTTATCAATAATTTTTTTCTATTTTGTCATAAATTCTAAAAGATCAAAATCTTTTCAATAGTTAATTTAACTAGGGTTGGGAATCCGATAACGACACTTTCGAAATTTTGTTTAAAAATAGTGTCGATTTCGATTTTTTGATTTCGAAATTGAACAAAATCATAATTCAATGGTTTCGAAAAGTGAAAATAAATTTCGACACTGAAACTCAGTTTCGACATCCAAATAAAAATTTCGATTTTAAAACTAAGTTTCGAAGTTAATTAATATATTCAAAATTATAAAATAACATTCGGAAAATTTTTTGTGCATTCTGCATTGTGCATTTTGAGGGTCTATTGCGTTATGTGATCACTGGTTCACATAAAAGGTGAACCAACTTACCCAATCTAAATAGGTGATCAGTTGTGTTCACTTTTTAGGTGAACCAAAAATATGTGTACTAATTAATTAAAATTTTCTTCAAAATGGCCACCTAAATTAAATTGTGTTCACCTAAAATAAAAAGTGATCACCTAAAATGATACTTACCAAAAAAATTATGACAAAGTAAATAAAAATTTTATTTTTCAAAATGTTAGCTTTAATAAAAAGTCATCTTTTTTTAAAAAAATTGCAAAACTTTTGCACTAAAAATATTAAAATTACAATAAAATGCTTGAAATAATAATTAAGAAAATTAAATGCTTTTTTAAATTTTAAAAACTTGATCAAAAAGATATTTTAAACAATGAGCGATAAGCTTAAATCAGTAAAAGAGAGTCACGAATATAAAGAATTTGTAAAGCTTAGCGAGTTAGGACTAGTTTTACGAATTAAAACATGTGGAAACGAAAATTGTAAAAATTTTGAATCATAAATGGAACCCTATCTTAAATTTAAATTTTTTTTTTTGGTTCACTTATTTTTTTTTTGCCTCACCTATAATTCAAAAAAATTAAAAAATAAATTTTGATTTTCGAAATAATTTTTTTTGTACACATATTTTTGGTTCACCTAAAAAGTGAACACAACTGATCACCTATTTAGGTTGGGTAAGTTGGTTCACCTTTTATGTGAACCAGTGATCACATAACGCAATAGACCCCATTTTGATATTGCAGAGTTTATTTTTTTATTTAACATAGTATGTTAAATCCAAAAATGTATCTGTGCATTATTTCTAATAAGAAATAAAAATTTATTTAATAGTTTTAGTATGATTTGATCATTTTGAGCATCATAAAATAGATCATTAACTTCAAATTGCCACAGTTTCAACTTCTCCATCGTCTTCATATTCTAAATCAGTTTGTGAAAGACATCCTGATGGAAAATTATTAAATTTATCGTGTTTATATAACTTATGTTCACTATTTATAGATGAGTTATCATGCCATTTGTGTTGCTATGAAAAGATAACTGGGCATTACAATGTCTACAAATTATTTTGGATGCATCATTTAGCTTGTTTTGAAAATGGCCCCATACCCAACTTCGTTTAGTATTTTTTTTATTCGGGTGATTTATTTGATTTGACGACATTTTTTTTCAATTCAAAAGAGTTTATTTTTACTATTAATTTATAATTTTTTTTTAGTCAAAATATACACAATTTTTCAAATTTTTATTAAAAATAAAAAAGCTTAAATTTTATAAGTGCTATTCTAAAGGAACAATTAATTTGGTATTTGAAAAGATAATTCAAATACGCACATAAAATAAAATAGCTATTTCAACGTGAAAATTTAAGTTTTAGTTTCGAAACTAAAAACATAATGTCGAAATTGAGTTTCGACATTGACATTATTTTTTGTATTCGAAATCAAAATTTAATTTCGAAATTAAAATTGCATTTCGACATTAAATTGTAAAATCTACAATATTTTATAAGATTCAAAATTGAAATTTTTAGTTTCGTAATCATTTCTTAATTTCAATTATTAATTAAAATTAAAAATAATTTCGAAATTTTTTTGTTTATATTCGAATATTTTTTTAATTTCGTTTTCCCAAACCTGATTTTAACAAATTTAGATATATCCAAAAAAAATTTCCTTTTTTAAAGTATTTTAGTCAAATTAATAAATTTAATTTTAACTGATATTGAGTGGTTATTAATCTTTGAAATTAATTTTTTTTTTATTTTTTCTAATTTTATAACCTTTTGCTTTCTAGTAAATTTATTTTATATGAATTTTTTTCAAAATTGCATTGGAAAAATTTCATTTTCTTGACAATAGCGAGCATGAAATTGTTAAGCCAGTGTTGCGTGTATTTTACTATGACCCATATTGTAAAATACTGGGCCATGTCATCAACTTGGTCAATTTATCAAATATTTTGTGATTTAGACTTTTTTAAATTGATCAATATATCGATGATCAGAAGATTTTTGGAAAATTGATACTTTATTTATTTATCAAAATTTCTGATTGTTTTTTAAAGATAAAAATAGGAAATTATTGTACTTTATTTTCTGGTAAAAAGACACTTTTGGACGTTTTCGAAATAATTTTTCTCATTAAGAAAAAAATGTTTTTTCACAAAAAAATAAATTTTATTATTGTTTAAGTCAATCTTAGTTCAAAATGTTTTAAAGCTGAAAAGCTTTGTTAATTAAAAGAAGAAAAAAATTTAAATGTTTCATTAATACCTATTTGTATTATTTAAGCTTTAATTGATTCAAAAAAATATATTAAAATTAAACAGAGCAATTTTTTAAAAATTGAATTATTTATTTATAAAAACCAAATTCTATGTTGCTACAGCATAATCCATGAAATTTTTATTTTGTTATTTTAATCTCATTTTTTAGGCTTATAAAAATAAACTTTTGAAAACTGAACAATGTGTGAATTTTTTTTTAGGAAAAATGCGCCAAAAATAATTTATTTAGTTAAAGTTGATTCTTTAAATTTTTAAAATGTGACCGTATTCATCTGAAAAATTTATTTATTATCGTAAATATTTATTATTTTATCTCAAATATTCCACTATTTTTTGATTTTTATGATAAAAAATAAAATTTCATTTATGATTTAAATTAGAATTTAGATTCATTTTTTAAGATGGTATGCAGTGACCATTTTAATTTAAATTCATATTCTTAATAGTCTAAATTGCGATCTAAATCATTACTTAGATAAGAAACCTTATTTAAATTTTATTTTATTTCAACACATACATTTGACAGAAAGCCTTAAGCATCAAAAAATCAACATCTTTGCATAATTCTGGTCAAATCTTTGATTAGAATCAAATCATGCCATAATTATTTGCTGATAATCAAATTTTACTTTGAACAGTTCTGTTTTCAATTTAAAACCCATATAAATTCAATGAAAGCTATTTTTTTAAAGCAAATATGATAAATAACCAATTCTGGTTCATTCCATGAGAGAGTTTTTTGTTAAAGAAAATTCATTAAGCTAGATACTGATTCAGGCACATATTTTAAGTTTGTTACGAAAGATTTCTTGAGAAAATTTTGCAAATCAACTCATTGAATTTTTTTAATTTTTTTGCGCCGTCAATAAATTTTCTTCTATATAATTAGAGCATGCTTTTTTTCAAAATTTATTTTCTTTAAGACCTGAAAATCAAGTAAAAAGGTGTGATTAATTATTCACTACCGAACAAAATGGATGCCAAATTGGAAACTTTGTGTGTGGAAAACAAGTACGAGAAGCTAATTCACCATACAAAATCAATTTCCAACATACTAAAGACCAACAATGGGCGCTTGGTCAACAAGTCAGAAATAAACAACAATGGATTGAAAAAAAATCTAGATGGTCAAGAAAATTCAACAAAGCCCTCGTTTTCTGATAAGTCTGAAGATCAGAGCCAGAACAACGCTGACGACGAGAAAAGAATTCACAGAGTTGTCTTCACCGGCGGACCATGTGCCGGAAAGACCACGTCCATAAACCGTATCAAGACTTTTTTTGAAAATATTGGCTGGAAGGTGCTGTCAGTGCCGGAGACTGCGACCACACTTTTGTCGTCTGGTATCTTTTTTGCTGAATTGGATGAAGATGCCAAAATTGACTTTCAAGAAAATTTGCTCAAGACCCTGCTGCAAATTGAGGACACCATCAATGAGACGGCTAAAAACTATGCTAATAAAAAAAATGTAATCATTATTTATGACCGAGGAGCAATGGACCCAATTTCCTACATAGCACCTCACGAGTGGGAGGCCCTAAAAATACGCAATCCAAACTGGAATGAAGTTGACCTGAGGGACAACAGATACGATCAAATAATCCATTTGGTCACTGCTGCCAATGGAGCCGAGCAATTTTACACTCTAGAAAATAACAATACTCGAACGGAATCAATTGAATTGGCGCGCGAGCTGGATGAAAGATGCGCTAAAGCGTGGGTGGGACATCCATGCATGGACGTCATTGGCAATAGCACTGTTTTTGACACCAAAGTGACCAAAGCATTGCAAACTGTGTGTGAGCGCGTCGGTTTGAACCTAAAGGGATTTGATGCTGGAAATAGAAAGAGAAAATTTTTGGTAAAAGAACTACCGGATGATTCTGTTTTTCCAAACTTTGAAGAATTGACTGTGATTCACAACTATTTGGTTTCTACATCGGATTCAATTCAAGTAAGGATTCGAAAGAGTGGAAAGGGAGGCAACTGGTCATATTCGTATGCCATCAGAACATACGAAGATGGACTGCCTAATGAAACGAGAACTCAAATTGATCGAAGAGAATATGCAGTATTTTTTTTTATAATAAAAAAATTAAATAAAATTTTTTTAATTTTTATTTAAAGATTCTGTCAAAAACAGTTGACTCGAACCACTACACAATTTATCAACGCAGACGATGCTTCATATGGTGCCATCGATATTACAGAATTGATATCTATGAGGAACCATGTAATCCAAGTTGTCGTGGACTCGTTATTTTGTCGTTCAGAACAGCTGACGATGACATTTTATTGCCAAGCTTTCTTCAAATTGAACGAGAAATTACCAATGATTCTTTTTATTCTATGTTTAATTTGTCAGCAAAAAAAAATAATTAAAGATATTTTAAATTATTTTTTAAAAAATAATCTCATTTTTTCGTTAGAAGCTATTTTTTTTTTCTTCGGGGACTGTTTTTTTTGTTTAACAGTTTGAACTAAATAAAGTTTTTAGAAAATGATATTTATTTAAATTTTCCCTCAAGCAAAATTTGAAAAGAAATATTTTTTTTCATAGATAACAAATATCAGGATGGCTTTTTATTGTTTTATTCAGAATCTAAATAAATAACTAGGCCGAAAATTTTTATTTATTTGAAAAAGAAAGTGATTTTCAGGTCCAAAAAACTTTTTTTTAATTTTCTTGTCTATTTCTAGTAGTTTAAACAATTTAAAATTATTTAAATTAATTCAGTTTGCTTTTTGACTAAAAATACAAGTTTGACTTGGAAGCTGAGTGATCAAATCAGGCTATTTGATTTACCAACAATGGATTTTAAGAACGGATTTTTAACTAAACATATTTATGCTGTAATTTTTTGAATGTTTTTGTAGCAATCAATAAAAATTTAAATTTGCTACATTTATATTAGTATTTATATTGGTATTTATAATTTTCTATTTAAATTTTTTTTGGTGTTCAGAACTTAATGACTTAAAAAATATCGAAAAAAAATTAAGAAATTAGAATAATTCGATTAAAATTCCAATTTTTAATTAACAAAACTGGTTGGTAATATTATTTATTGTTTTATTAGCAACATTCAAACAAAAATTTTAAAATTAAAATTTCATTGCATTAGAAAAAACTTAAGATGTAGATTGTTTTTTAAATTTTTACATTTGTTTTTCGAATGATTGCATATTAATTTATTTAGTGTATCTAGAATTTTTTAAATTATAAACCTTTTAAAATTTCATCAAATGTGAGTTTAAGAATTTCAAAATAGACTTAATTTATTGCTGTTCAGCTCTAATAAAACTTAATTGTAAATAAAATACGCTCATAAGAGTTTAGAATTTAACTTTAATTTATAATTATTTTAAATTTTTCGTTTTTTTTTTGAAAAAGATCTTTTCATAGATAAATCTTTAAAATTTTTTTTTTTTAAAGGAAATAACGATATCTATCTAAAATGTGAAATGAAAATTATGTGCATTTTCTTAAAGTTGATTAATTTAAGGAAACTTAATGAACGAAAATCTTTGGAAAAAAATACGTGAATGCCCAATTAAAAAGTGTACTTTATTATTGATTAAAGTCATAACTCATGACTTTTATTAGAGATGTTTAACAAAAATAAAAAATCAGAGTAAAAATTAATGTTTCTTCTGAGCAACTAAGACCTGATAAGTATTTTTTATTTAAATTTAATTTTTTTAAAGACTTAAGAATAATTTAAAAATTTACAAATTTAGTTAGCTTTTATTTTTATTACTATTCTAATTTTGGAATGGATAACAAGATAATTATAAGGTTTAATTACCAAGTAAGAAAAAAAATCAAAAAAATCAATTGCTTTGATGTAAAAAAAGGAAATTTAAGATAAAAAAGTTGCCATGTGTTTTTGGGTCCCGCTCATTCAATTTCTTTTTACTTAATAAACCGAACAACTAGAAACTTGACATTTCATTACTTGTCTTTTGAATTTCGTAAATGAACGACATGAAATTAAACTCTGAGAAAGTAATTGTTTTCCTAAAAAACAGGCAAATCATTCTTCAAAAAAATTCGATTTTTTTTTTAAATAACTATTAATTAATTGATTTACGTTTAAAATTAACATAACTATTTTTCAATAAAATCTTATTCATCAAATTCGTAATTATTATTATTAAAATTTCTTTTTATTTTTTGACTTAAAATTAAGTTTTTTTTTTTAATTATGCATTAAGTACAGCACCAAGAATTAAGGTTTAAGATAAAAAATAATTTTAATTATTCATTTAATCAATTCAAAATCTCGATAAATCGATTTTTTAACCTTAATGTTTATTTAAAAATTTACAGATTTACTTTAATTTTAAAGTTTAAGGTTAAAATCTCGATAAATCGATTTTTTAACCTTAAAGTTTGTTTTTTTACTTTTTTATTAAAATTTTACAACAATAATGCCGCAACAAAACACAAATTTTAGTCAATAAGAAAATCGAATTAATAAAATAATTAATATTTTTTTTCTTAATTCTTTGTGCTGCACCAAATGCATAATTAAATTTTTTTTATTTTTTGTACTTAATTCATGTCTTGATCACGTATTAAATTATTTAATTATTAAATTTCAGTTTGATGCTGACCTGAACCCGTGATTACGCTATTGCGCGAACGAGGGAATACGGCACGAGGGAATGTTTTTTTTTTAACTAAAATTTTTTGAAAGCTTATTTTAATTTCTCTAAAATGACTTTTTTTATGATATCAATTAAATTAAAATAAGTACCCTGAATTAACCGTTCAGCCTTAAAAAAAAATTAGATCTGAAAGAAAGTTAAAAAAGAAAATAGCTAGGTACTCTTTCATTTTGACACTGAGCTTTTTTTTTTCTTTTTTAAATGAATCAAATTTTTATTTAAATTAAATTATAAATCAACTTGTAATTTATTTGACGATGATAAATTAACTTTTCTTTCCTAGTAAAAAAGATATTTAGGGAATAACGACACATTTTTGATTGTTTTGTAATATATAATTTTAAATTCGAATACTTTTTAAGCAAAAAAATTTAATACTCATGTTCACTTTTCGTGGACGACTTAAATTATTTTCATAAAAAACCCTATAAAAAAGTTAACAATTGATATGAAACAAATTTTTTTAAAATTATTCAATTCATAATTAATACCAACGAGATACAAAGTATTTGTATGAATAAAAAACATAGTAATGTAAAATCTTTTATCAAATCTAGTGAAAAGGATGATTTTGTCAAAGTTTATTGAAATTTGGTTAAGAGTAAATACTTTTGAAAGCGAAATTTTTTGATTTTTAATGGGTATTTAATTTTAGTGTAAGTCTAAATAAAAATTAAATGGATTCAAAAGAATTAAAAATTTCACAATTGAACTTTTATAATTTAGAAAAATTGAAATTTCGAAATTTTAAAAATCAAATTCTTTTTATTATTTTTAAACAAGAATAAAACTGAACTCTTTTTTTATTTGGACGGTTTTCGTTAATCAACATATTCAACATATTTTAAAATTAGATTCTTAAAGTACACACTTCTTATCAAACGCTTTTTTTCTTATTTTTAAAGGTGAAAAAATAATAATAAAAGCTTTTAATTAGCTTATTAAATTAAGATTTAAATTGAATCTTATTTTTAGAATTTCTCTATCTCATTTAATACTAAATTTTTCTATTTAAACCTTCCTAGAATAATAAAAAACACGTGAAAAATGCTCCGAAATGTTTGTCAACAATTTGGCGAAATTTGGTCAAAAAATCACTCAAAATCAACTTTATAAATTTAATTAGACTTCTAACGTCAGTCAAATTTTTTAATTTTTCCAATAAAAATAACAAAATCGTTTATTTAATTCTCATTTCCGATAAATTATGAAAAAATAACTACACTAATTAGGATTTTTAGTTTTAATTTAAAGTTTGTTTAAAAGAGACTCTATATATACTTGAAGACTCGAGTGGAATTAACAGTTGGAGTTTTAAAATGAACGAATCAGTCGGTGAATTTATTTGAAAACTCAATTGAAGCTTTATCTAAAATTTAAATTTTGTCAACATTTCTGGCAATGTTAACTCACCTTTATAATTTTTCAAAACTAATGGCAAAAATGTCATTTCTAAGGATTTAAATGTTGATTTTTTATTCAGATTTTTAATTCCAAGCTATAATCAGCTTGCTCTAAAACGGAAATATTTTAGTCTAATTTTTATTTAATGCATCAAAAATTTAATTGCTTTCCCTAAAACTTTCGGAAAAGTGTAAACCCCCAGGCAAGTCCGCACCAAGTCCCTCAACACCACTTATTAGCACGGTTTTATTCAGCAAAATATGATCAAGAATGCTCGAGACTAGTCTGACTGGATATGAAATCAACAACATAATAGACAAATACTATGTCAAAGGACCTAAAAAGCGGGTGAACATCGTAAAGCTAATGAACCTGCCTGATCCTAGCGCCGAAGAAAATGAACTAAAAAATGCCATCCGCTTTAAAGGAGTAATATGTCGCAACTGTGTCGACTTACATTTGGACAAGTGCGACCAGTGTTCGCCTCAGTCCAACAAAATAGAGGCCCCAGGTATCCAGAACAAGTCGAGTACTCGCACTGGACTTATCACTGTGCTGCTACATGAAAAATTCAAGTACAAACGTGAAAAAAATATCGAAAATTTAGTTGAAAATAATTTTATTGATTCAAGTAGTTTCTCTGTACCTTTTAGTACATCTTCTCCCAATACAGAATTTAGTAATGATTTTCTGCAGAGGCGCAAATCGTCAAATCGAAGTGACGAGCTTGTACGGATAAAATATGACAAGCAAAATACATCCGAGAATTTTTTTACTGACCTCAAGGATTTAAGAAAAAAAATCTACTTCAATACCGAGTCCATTAAGCTTACCAATAGTCCAGTGCCCTATTGTAGCAATGTATTGTTCGATCAGATCGAAAAATTTGATATAGCTCAAAAGTACAAAATTGCCGAAAGTCAATCAAAATTGCCCAACAACATAAGAGAGCTCATAAGAAGAAATCATTTGATTAATTCAAAAGTAAAATCGAGAGAACTCGAAACTCGCTTCGAAAAGATAAGATTTAAAAAATGCTTGAGAATTTAATTTTTTTGAAATTATTTATTTTTTTTATTTTCCTAAATAAATTATTTATTTTGTTGTTTTTAATTCAAAAAAAAAAAAAAAAATCAAATGACAAATAAGACGATTTTCACAAGAAAAAGAACGTGGTTCTTTCGATTAGATAATTTTTATTAAAGCATACTTAAATCGTTTTATTTTCAAAGAGAAATCAAAAATATGATGAACAAAGTACTTTTGATAATTTGTCTTGTAGTGAACGTATCATGGGCGATTTATATGCCCAAATTGGTAAAAACTATAGGCATTGAAAAACCAGCATTTGCCACTTTCATCCCATCACTGCAACAAAACAGATACCACTTGGCCATCAGTTCTTTCAACGGAGCACCATTTAGCGCAGACTTTGTTTCCTACTATTCCTATTTTAATCTAAATGCTACATCAACTCCAATCCAGTTGGACCACAAAAATCTAGTTTGGCCCAATGAAATAAGCTATACAAATGAGTCTTTTTTGGACGATGGCACTGATCAATATGGTGGATTGATTGTTCCCGGAGGATTTCTAGTGCCGTCAAAAGAAAACGGCGGAATCTATTATTACCATTTTACGAGCAAAGACAGGTCCCAAGTGACTGAAAATCCTGCCTACGAAATAACACTCAACTCCCAAGGAAAAATTAAATGGTTTTATCACCGCGTCAAGCTAGTCGATGTTTCGGGCGATAACAAAACTGATGTTTTGACTTGTAGAAGCTATAAACCATTGATTGGTAAGACCCAGACTCAGCTGGTGGCGTTCATTTTCGACCCTGAGTCTAAACTTTATTCGGAAAAAGTAATTTTGAATGATGTTTGTGACATATTTTTTGATGTGGCTGATTTAGACAATGATGGTCGATTTGAGATTGTGGCAGCGGGATTTTTTATTTCAAAAATTAACTTGATTTATTCAGATGAGCCAAACAATAGCTTTTTAAATGGTAATATAAAAGTAAAGACTATTGACTCGGAAGCAGGAAAGTTGTTTGATGTCAAGGTGGTCGATTTGGATAAAAATGGAAATATGGAAATTTTAGCTACTAACCATCAAGGAAATAAAGATAAACCAGAGGGTAGACTTTTTTATTACAGACTGGAAGGCAGTGATATCCGAACGTCCAAATGGAGCTACCATTTGATTTACAATAAGTTTCCAGTTCTGAAAACAGGCATCCAACAGGCAGCGCCAGGAGGAGCCAAAGCATTTTATCCAAACTTGAGAGAAGAAAAAAATTCAAGGCCGTATATTTTGGTGAGTGGTGACGGCGCAGAAAAAGCCTATTTATTCGAGCCAATGGACACAAATCCCGTTCAATACAATTTAATTTGGTCCAAGCTTTATTCAGGATACACAGTTGGTGGTACCGGTATAGCTGATTTAGACGGCGATGGTATTAATGAATTTATCATTCCGATTTATGAGAATAATACTTGTTACATATATACTTTGGAAAATGTCAAACATCGACGACCTAGATTCGGAAAGTTGTTTTAATTTAAATCAAAATAACTTTTGATTTAAATTTTAGTTTATTTTTTTCCAAATTAAATTTTTATTTGAAATCGAATATTTGTCAACGAAAATTTTTAGAATTATTATTTGCTCTGTAGGTAATTTTAATTTAATATTTAACAAAATGGAAAATAAAATACTTTTTTCTTATTTTTCTTCAAATTTTTCCAAACAAGTTATTTTAAATTATTTAAAAAAATTTAACAAATATGTATCTTACTCCATTTATCTTAATTTATTATTCATATTGATTTAAGTTTAATTAAAAAATGGTTTAAAACTTTTCATGTACGGCAGATTTTTGGTCTCCATATAATATATTTTATAGGTTTGAATTTTAAAAAAATTCTAAACCTCTTCCATATATTTTAGTAATGTCTTAAAGAATTTTTATCGCAATTAAATGATACTTATGCTTTATTTTGAGAGAAAGTATCAGCTTACTGATTTTTTTTAATTAAAGTGCCTCAAAGGAAGTGTAAGTTGGAAAAAGAAGAATTTTTAGATAGATAATATTTTTGAATTTTTTTGAATTAAATTAAAAACTAATATAATTACTCAAAATATGTAAGAAAATATACTAAATGTAAAAATAAATGTTTTTTTATTACCGTAAACTCATGACCATTACTCTTGTAACAATGTCAAAATTTGGGTTTATTCCATACGGAACTAATACCATCGAAACCATGTTATAAAATTTTTTTATTTTTTTTTAGAATAAACCTTGACTTCTGACTTTAAACTAAGATTAAGCGCAAAAGTTTATTCTTAGAATAATTTCGAATTTATTTGGTAATAAGCTTAAAAAATTAAAGAGTTAAATTCGAAATTTAAAAAAAATTAAAAATTAAACTTTATTCTAATTTTTGTATTTATTCTAAGAGTAAAAGTTAAATTCGATTAAAAATTAAAAATTAAAATTAAATTTAAAATTAAAAAATTCGATTTAATAACCAAAAATTATAATTTTAATAATTTTTAATATAATAATTTTACCATTTTCGTCAAGAGGTAGCCTTTTTTACCACTTTTCTTTGGTGTTAATTGATTTGATTAAGTTTCGATATTGGAAGTTATTGAAATTTGTGATTTGGCTTGGTTGGTCTGAAGGTTCAATTCCCTTTGAGGGTTTTGATTAGTTGGCTGTTGTCTATTTGTATTAACGGTTTGAGTTGACACTGGTGAAACATATGTTTTTGGATCTATATCTATTTTTGAATAATATTGCGGAATAAAATGGTTGAACGGATTAAAACTAGTTGGGGGAACATAATGAACATTAGTTGATTGGAATGAAGATATTGGTGGTGTCTCATGTTCAAATCAATTAACACCAAAGAAAAGTAGTAAAAAAGGCTACCTCTTGACGAAAATGGTAAAATTATTAGGCAAAATAAAAAATAAATAAATTTTGACATTGATCCAAGAGTAATGGTCACGAGTTTACGGTAATTTGGTTTGGATTTAAAAAACAAAAATTGACTATTTTTAAGAAAAAATTGTTTATAAAAAAATTTGATATAAATACAGGGAAAAAATATTTGCAAAAATATTTTTTTTAAATTCGTATTATTGGTTCTTAGCAATTTTTACAGAACAATTTAAAAACAATCTCCCCTACATAAAGACCAAATGTAACTTACATTTGATCCTTGTGAAAATGTAAAAAATTGAATTGTTTACATTTATCACAAGTTAACTTTTTTCCATAATGGAAAAAAATCGAGCTTGACTACACGACCAAATTCTTGACCACATGGCTTTGAGAGGAACATTTTGGCATAAAACACCTCTTGCATAATAAATACCGATAAAGCTGATGTATCTCCTTTTGTAAATGAAATTGTTACAATTCAATATAAATTTATCATGGACAAGTCAAAATGCTGACTGTTTAGTCTCATTTTTTATGCATAGCTTTTTGTCTTAACTTTCTCATTAGAAATTTATCTTTTCTTGAGACTTATCTCTTCTCCGTCATTAATTCTGATACATATAGTCCTTTTTTTCGAAGTTATTTCATAATTGGTTTCTCCTTATTCAGGTTATTTATTATCTGAGTCTTCATCTGAGTCATATTCAGTATAAGGCTGATTTGATGTTTGATTTTTTATTCAAAATCATTATCAAAGTCATCATTTTCCTGATAATCATTATAATTATTATCAGAAACTTCAGGTTAGGTATTATCCGCATTACTAAGAAGTTCAAGAGCTTTTCATCGAGACATGGTTCCAGAAATTATTATTTATTCTAGGAATTAGGAAGAGTTGGGAATCAAAAGCATAATTAGCCATGTCTTTGATTTATTTTACAAAAAAATTAGACAATATTTATGGAGGGTCCAAAAAACTCCTCTCCTTTACCCGGGTTTAACATATACTTTTTTTAGCATGAAAATAAAATTATTTTGTAATCAAAATTAATTATTTATAATATTTTTTTGATTTTAGTTTTGATGGAAAAAAAATTTCAAAAAAGATTAAATTTTTGGAACAACAAGCAAAAGAAGTAACAAGAAGGGTCGAAAAAACCTCTCCGGTTTTTGAATGTTAATATTTAATAAAATATTTTTAGACAAAAAAGGATAAAGAATTGAAATTATTAAAATAAAAAGAACTTAACATCTATAATATTATAAACTTAAAATATAATTTAATCTAACCTATAAATTTTAAAATTCAAAAAAAATTCCTGAAATTGTGCGCCCAAAAAAATTTTACCAAAAAAACACGAAAGTTTTTTTTTGAGACTTTTTTGTTGGCTAAAATCTAGTGTCATTTCTTTTAGTTGTTTAAGTAAATAAAAATCTTATTGATTTGACCAAATACTTAAATATCAATCAGATACCTTTTATCTAGATTATTAGAACAATCATGCTGCCATATTAAGAAGCAATAGCATCAGAGTTCATAGAGAGTGCTTCCCTGCTCAAAGTAAAGTTAATAAAATTATTTTTCAACTGCTTTGACTAGGCATTTTTTCCTTTTTTTTTTAAGAGTTGTTCTACGCTACAAAAGATTGTCTGAAAGTGGACAAATATCAAAATCATCAACCAAAAGATTCAAGATGGCTTTAGATAATTTCAACAGAAATGGTGTTACAATACCAGACTGCCACAAAGCATTAAAGGGCTCAGGCGTTCTCCTTATTAGGATATAGTAGTGATAACTACTGGCTGACTTTAGAAAGGAACAAAATAAAATTATAAAATAAAAGCCTTTAATTTTATTTTCATTTTTTTTTATTTACAGGTTTAAAATTGCAGACCAAAAATAAAGCTGGCTTAAAGAATTTTTTTAATTGAATATTTTTAGGAAATTTTCAAAAATTAACACCATCTTCAACATTTGTATAGGTTTTTTTAATCGAAATTTAAATCTTATTTGATTTTTAAATGTTTGAATTTTCAATTCTTATCATGTGTATTATTTTTAGAATTCTTAAAATGTTTATCCCAAATGAATAATTAATAAGAATCTAGAATTCGAAAATATTCTATGCTCAATGATACATTCTTTTATTAGTCTTATTTAGTCTTTTATTCCTATGATTTAAGCTTTTAAAAATTAATTTCAGATAAAAAAATTTTAAATTCTGAAGAAGGAAAGATATTCATTCAGATTTAAAATAAATAAATTCAACAGTTATTTTATTAGGAAAACTTTAAATTATTAAATTACAAAATATACAAAAAAATGACCGGAACAATACCCAAGAAATGACTGAATCAAAAATGTTTAACTTCACTTTTTTTTTGGAAATTCTTTAAATAAAAATGCACGCAAAGGATCCAATCTTTTTGGCTGACTTTTGGTTTGTTTCAAAAAGAGAATCTTTTCTGGTTTTATTTTTTCGTTTTGGATAAACAATTCCAAGTAATTTTTAAAATTATCCTTAACTCTTGAAAAAGAATAAACTTTTTCATTAGAGCTTCTCGCATGATTTACAGGCTTCAGGGATTCATCTTCTAGAATATGTTCAAAACTTGATGCATTGGTTGACTCTGAGGTATTTTTAAATAAATTTATATGACTTAAATTATTTGTTTGTGAATCTTTTGACTCTGAATTAGCATTTTCCTCGGTAAAACAAGCCAAGCTTTTATCTGATTCAGTATATGATTTTTTTATCTTTATGTCATCCAATTCTCCTAGTAACTCTTGATCAGTCATTTCATCGTCCTTTGATAAAGAATTAAAAAAAATATTAATTATTAATTTCGGACATACATGAATCTCAATTTTTTCTAACCAATTTCTTATAAAATCGTTCCTAAGCCAAATTTTAGGAATTAGGAAAAAATTTATTTCGAAGATTACTTCTCTACTGTTGATAGATTATCAAGATTTTCTTGTGTTAGATTGGAATCATTTTTGGCTACATTCAATACTTAAATTAAATTGTTGGTTCAATTTAGGTAAGAGCTCAAAAATCTACTTGGTTGGCTAATACCCATCTCGAGTCAAACTCTTTCAAGATCGACTTTAAGAAAATATCTTGAAAAGTTTGAATTTAGATTGCAGTACAGCATTTTTATATAAATAGTAAACTGGTTGAATTTTAGACTTGATATGATCTAGCGTCAAAATTTTATTCACTTTTTTTAAATTTAATTTTAGAATTTTCTTTACATTTTAAAAATTTTGACTTGAAAATATATTTAAATGTTATAAATTTGAAAAATGAATTTAAAAATGCAAGTTTTAATTTATTCATCAATGATAAATAGCAAATTGACATTTAAATCGAATAAAATAATTCTCTTCATTTGTTGTGATATTTTTTTTCATTTAAAAATAACTAATGAATAATTTGTGGGAAAATTTCTGTATGATGACAACTAATATTTTTAGAAATAGCATAATTTCTCAAAAAATTAGGCAATGTATCTAGGCAACAAAATTATTACTAATTAAGGTCAAACTAGAACATTAATTTGGTTTTAAATGAAACATCGAGAGAGAATTCTAAAATATCTTTTAAATAAATTAAAGAAGAAAACCAATAATAATTTAAATCTAGGAATAAGTAATTTTTTTGAAAGACCCCAAAAGATTTGTTGTGACTTATTATTTTTGAACACAATCTTTATTTTCTTGATAAATAAAATTAGTAAACTTTAATAGTTATTTGAAAAAAGAACTATAATTTTAATTCTTTTTTTTGAAAAAAGAACTATAATTTTAATTCTTTTTTTTGAAAAAAGAACTATAATTTTAATTCTTTTTTAAAAACAAAATTACAGAAATATTAATAATTAAAATTTCTGTAAATATGGTTTACGACTTGGGACACTAAACGAATCAGTAAAGAAATATAACCTGGAATTAATTTAAAAAAAATTATACGACAGACTCTCTACAAAATTATTTAACCACTTAAACTTTTTCTTAATTTAATTTCAAATAATTTTTGAATTGTTGAATAATTGTATTTAATAAAATATTGTCCATACCTCAAAAATATTTTGAAAAAAAAATTAAAAAATAATTAATTGCTTTATTTTATTTTTAATTAACATTTATATTAATTTTGAGCTGACAATCATTCTGTAAAATGAGATTATTTAAAATTTAGTGATTCGAAATTTGATACTGAATAAGTTTTATGTTGTTTTCTTTATTTAATTGTCTAAAATTCGGCATGTTGAAGTTTATGATCAAAACTTTATATCAAATTGCTCATTTTATATTAAATAATAAATTTCCTGAAGATTTAGGTAGAATTTTATGAAATTCTTGAATGTAACATTGATTAGCATAGTTTGTTAAATTAAAATTTAAAAAAAAAAAAATTTTTAAATTAATAGTATATTCAAAATTAACTAAAATGATCGATTATTTTTGATTTTTTAGTAAAGTTAATAATGCAAATAAATAAATTTTTTTCTTAACATAAAATATTATTTTGTTTTTTAATCTTATTATCTTTGCGAAGTTAATACTTTTGTCTTTCGGATTTTGTATTCTTTTTAATTCTAAAAAACGATTATTAATCCATTTATTTTATGATCAACTTAAAATAATTTTTTGAGACTGTAGCATAATATGTTAAATCATTATCAATAAAAAAAAAATCATTTCGTTAATTTAAGAAATTATTATGCTTACTTTTTAATTGAGCATTTGATCATTTGATCATAAACTTCAACATGCCTAAAATTCATATGAAAATTGATTGAATTGTTTTTTAGCATTTTTATAAGCTAATTCTAATCGTAATTCCAAAAAAATATTTTACTTGTATTAAAGTCCGAAGTCAAAAGTCAAGTGCAAGTCATGACTTTTACCGTATTCCCTCCTTCGATTATGCTGCACCAAAAATTAAGCTACCAGCTTTTGGGGCATGCACAAAAGTTCATCTCACCCATGCTAAAATATTATTAATTTGATGTTTTAATCTGCATGTCTTGGCTTGAAGTGAAGCATAATCGAACAAGGGAATACGGTACTTGTTTCAAAAATTTAAATAATTTAAGTGAATATTTTGACTTATTTTACAAATAGAATTAAAAAATACAGAACATCAAAAGTCATAAATTTATTCTTGTATTTGATATTTTCTATAAAATTACTAGTCTTAATTTATTTTTCAATGTAGAAATTGAAAAATGATTTTTTAAACAATGAATATTATCTGTAAATTGAAGTTTAAGATCAAAATCAAAATAAAAATGTAATTTTTTTAAATAAAAGAGAAAATTAATTATTATCCTAATTTAATTTTTTTTCCAATAATAATTTTTAAAAATTTATTTTTTTAAATTTTTGAAACAAGTCAAGACTTGTCATTTTTTCTAATTTTCAAAGTCTACTTTTTTTTCTGATTTTTAACATTTCTGATTATTCTGTTGACTTTTTATGTATATTTAGCATATTTAAAGCATATAAAGCATATTAAAAAGAATTTTGGAACATGTTTTAGAGAATGTATTTTTTTTAAAGCATATTTTGACAGTCTCTGGTGAACATATAATTTTTTTGGCGATAAATTTTGATCACAATGATTTAAATAAATATTTTTGTGATCAAAATGAATACATTCTGAACATGAGGCCTATGATTAAATTTTTTAGTGAACTTGATCACAAAGTCGACATAACCCAAATTAAAATTAAAACTTAATTTAATTTTTTTGTAAAGCAGTCTATCAAGTCACTTTAAAAAATCAGCATCATATTTTTGCCAAAATGCACTTGAATAAAAACAAAAACAAAAAAAAAGTGACTACTAAAATATTTATTACTAAAAGTTGTACCTTTCGCCAAGGTTCCTATTCTGGAAATCAAAAAATTTAATTAAATAAAAAATAAATAATTTCACTGACTAGAAATTAACATCCTTCACTCAGTAATCTATTCTAAATTTTTTAAGAGAATAAACTCTATCAAATAAAATCTAGTCTAATATGCAGCTTGTTGAGCCGGTCCAAATTAGAATGCAGAAAATTGATAGTATTCAATGTATTTTTTGTCTCTGATGAAAAAAAATTTTCCATCCAATGTCATCTTAAATCCGCTACAATTCCTCAAGTCTATGTCTCTTTCCAGAAGTAAATCGGCTTGATTAGATTTGCTGTTAGGCTTGTCATAAATTCTTAGAATTGAAAAAACCGGATCAACAACAACGCTTCTTGACAAAGCGTCAATGAAAAAAATTTCAAATCTACAATTTAGATAGAATTCATGCAATAGATCGCCACTTGAAAGCGACACCACTCGCACCCAGTAATCTCCCTCTTCATCCGCGGTTCTTTTTCTCAAATACATCCTGTCATACTTGACTGCTTCCAGAACGAAATCTCTAAAAAAATAGGCTCTGTCCGCATACAAATTTTGTCCAATGGTCATTATTTTGACCAAGTCCCATGTATACACCGACACTGTGTTGGTTTTTTCACACTGAACAAAAATATTATTTTCATTAGTGACACAATTTTGAATTTTAGTCTCAATCACAATTTCTTCCTTTAAATTTAAATTAAAGTCATAGACGCTCAGCGTGAACGCTTGACTTATTTCTCGTCTGTCATTGCGCCACAAGCATCTCCGATGCTGCACTAGAATTGAGTCTCTTAGGTTATGGGATACAAAATCCACTGTTGAGTCAAAACGAATGTCAACAATGTCATTTGACTGATCATCTATCATTTTTAAACATTGTCCAATAACTACCAAAAATCTGTCTTGTATGGACAAAGCAAAGTCGATAATTTTGTCCTGGTACTGCAGAGTCATTTCGATCTGAGAGTTAGCTATTCGGTCTATGTCAGTTATGTCATTCATGTGCGACAAATCCTCATAGTTGAAGCGTCCGAGAAAATTCTGGTCCAACTGTTTAGATGGTTCTTCGTAGGTGATAAAATTTTTGCCAAATATCAACGCGTTCAAAATTTGTGTGTTGTTTTTAAGCTTGTATTCTTGAAGTTTGGCCTGTTCCATCATGCTTTTGACACTTTCTTCGTCAATGCGACAATTGTTCAAATATTTGTAATAGTACTCTACTTTACGCGTATTTTCGCTCAATAGTTTGAGAAAAATGTCCTTGCGCTCAATTCGGTCTAAGTTTTCCAGACAGTTTTTTTCGTAGATGGTCAACTCATTTAGAAGCCTGTCGCGGTAGACATTTAATTTTTCAATCAAATTTTCTGTATTTAAATCGATTTGATTTCGAATTCGATCACAATAGCTTCTGATTTTTTCTTCGGGATAATTCAATCTTGTCTGAATTTCTTGTAAATCTTTTTCTATTTCTGTCAGCAAATTGTCGAACTTTTCGTAAGATTCACAGCTAAATAGTTTTTTAAAAATTAAAATTTTTATTTATAAGTGTGAGGATTAAAAACTAATAAAAAAAGTGAAATTAAAAAAAACCCTCAAAATAAAATTAAAATTTTTTTTTTTAAATTGTAAAATATTCTCTAATGCGTTTAAACTTTTTTAATTGATTTTATTCTAATTTATATTTTGGCAACTCTTTTTGAATAAAAATTTAGATTTTAGGACTAGAAGAAGAAAAAAAATACCTTTAGACTTTCAAGAGCCAGTAATTAATGATATTCGACGGCTACAACGGCGTAGAACTCAAAATTCAGTGTAAATAAAAAAAAAATATTTAAATAACTGACATTAATTTTTTGCGAAAATAATTTTGATTCCAAAAATTATTTTATGCTCTCTATTTTGTCTATTTTGATCGTTTTAGATAAATAGTTTTCTTTTTATGCGTGAATCACGTTTTTATGCATTTTAAACTCTTTTTTTGGTTTTAAACCTCAACCTTAATTAACAGCTTGAATTTAAAAAGATTTTAAAAAAATTTAAATAATTAATTTAATTTTTTTTATATTTTCAGTCATTCTTTTTATGGCAATTGTTTGGTGCGAAAACGGTAAAAGATACAGTTTAGAGAGTCGCAAAATTTTAATATATAATGAAAATTTATTTCGTTTTTATTCTGTAGGATCATTTGTTACCTAAAAATAGAATTAAAATTAATTAACTTTTCTTCATGAACTAAAAAATCTAAGACTCATACATTTTTATTAAAAATAAATTAAAAATAATAATATGTTCTTTGTACTCAACAGGATTAAAGAGATGGCGTTCGTCTCCTTTTTGATACTCATTTTTATTTAAAGATGAATAGCACGATTTTTTTATAAATTTTCTTGGAATTTTTAAATTCAATTCGATTTTAAAAAATGGTTTAAGCAAAATGATTTTTTTTATTGGATATTTTGAAAATCTTAATTTTAACAGCAGCAGTGCTTGATTTGATAAAAAAATGCTCTTATATTACTTTATGATTTTTTTGATTGATTTTTTCTTAAAATAGCATGTTTTTACCAAATTTTTATTCATTTGAGTTAAAATTTCAAAAATATTTAAATTTTTTATTTTTGAGAATACGGTTTCTTTTAAAGGCGAGTGAACTATTTGGTAAAATAATGAAATTTGGCATTAGATGAGTAATAATTTCATATGAGAGACTTTAGAACTCGAAAATTGAAGGGACAATAAATAATGTGACGAAAATAGCAAATATTAAAAAACTCTAATGAGCAGCAATTCTTCCACAATTTAACCAAATATGATTTGTATAGTTATGTGAGAATTTAGACTTAAACAGAAAAATAATACTTCTAGTTTGGTGTTTATTTGATTATATTTAAGATCTCAATAAATTTTTTTCAACAATTCAAACAGTTTTTAAAGATCAAAATAAAAATTTCGATTGTTTCTATTATATAAAAGGAAACTAACAATCGATTTTTTAATGCAATATTTTTTTAAATTTTTAAATTTTTAAGCTGAATTCTAATAAGATTTAGCTTATATTTTGAAAGAATAGTTTTTTAAAAAATAAATCTAATTTTTTTTAATCTATATATTCCTTAAAGATCTTACCATAATGGTGGGGCGGCGCTCCATTTTTTTAGAGAATTTACCCACTTGCCCCACCTCTGGCTACCTCAGTAGAAAAAAATTTTTTCAATTATTAATAGTGAAGTTTTTGTCCACAATTTCAAAAATTCCTCTGTTTACAGCAAGAATAATTCTTATCGTTAAATTGACATTAAATATCCTTTAAACTTTATCCTATTGTAACAAAGTTAACCAAAATAGAATTTTTGAAGAAATTATGCCGAGCAAGGTAAAATTTAAATTTTTTTTTTCAAATAATACAGGATAAAGCAATTCATTAAAAATTGTCACAATCATTAAAATTTAAAGGATTATTGAATTTTTTTTTTATCTGAATCTGAAAAAAAAGTTTATTTAAAACAAAATTGACGGTAAAACTTCAGGGTTCACCCGAATGACATGATCCTTTGGATAGCATTCATATAGATTTGATTGTATTTTGATATGTAAATTTTGAATCTAGATTTGGAGTATGAATTTGATTACTAAGATTCTACAGATTTTAAGATTTTATAGATTTATCTCAAATGATTCATTTTAGTTAAATAAAGGGCAATTTATTTTTATTATAATTTTATTAAAGATTAACGAAGAGAAACTAGAAATTTTAAAATGCTTAAAAAATAAGAAATGAAGAGGAAATTTAAGCTGCTGATTAAATTTGAAAAAAAACTGATCAGAATGTGTAAAATATTGAGAATCTTAATATCTTTAAAAAAAATGACGACAATATTTAGTCAATTTACTAATTGAATTTTCGTAAAATAATTTAAAGTTTTGCTTTTTTTGAAAATTAATTTTTTTTTAATTTTCATATATTTAACTATTATCTTTAAATATTCGAATTATGATAATTATAACTAATTCTTTTATTTTTTTTTAAATTAGAAAACTTTACTTTGTTAAAATATTCTTTCTTTTTTTGAAAAGGCTACAGCGAATGTAAAATTTAAAATATTCCTCATAATCTAAATCTTTGGAATCAAATAAGCATTTTAACACGGAAAAATTAATGCATAATCTTAGCTACATTATTGAATTACACCAACTGTTTAGCATCACTGAGGTTCGATTTTTTTGAAGTCATTTTATTAGCTTTCAAACATTAAATTTTTGTCTATATAAACCTTATTGAATTAATTTTTGAATTTAACATAAAAAAGAAAATATTTTAAATACAAAAAATAAAAATTAAACAAAATTATAAATTAAAAGGCAATTGAATTGTTTTGAGCAAAATATGTAAAATAATAAAATAAAAGCTTTTTGTTTCATTTTCACGTAATTTAAATTCCTAAAAATCTAATTTTATTGAATTTTAGAAAAAAAAAATTTTTTTAACATAAAACATTTAACCGACGATTTAAACTAAATTTGAATTTAATTTGAAACAAATATTTAGTAAGTAAAATTAATGAATTGAAAATAGTAATTATATCTCCATGAATTTGGTTTTTTTTTAAATTCAAAATAATCAGAGAATAATAAATAAATCTAGTCTAACTTATCATTTGATTACAATCTTAAATTACTTTTATACTAAAATCTTGCAAAAACTTTAAAAAAAATTGAAATTTAAATTAAACTAAAATAATAATTAAAATTTTTTTTTCATTTTTCTGATAAATTTAAAAACTAAATAATAGGTTAATAAATTTTAGTATTTGTATAGTTGAGACCTCTCAAATAAATATTTGGACTAATTTAACTAAGTGACTTAATTTTTGAACAAATGGAATAAATAGAATTTCATTTTTCAAAAAATTTGATTTATGATTATAATATTGTTAATTTTTATCGAAAAGATTTAGTTTAACATAATACAAGTTATTAGAGCTAAGAAAAAATTATTTTCAATATCAAATTTTTCTAATAAAAATATAAAATTCATCTTCATCAATCTAGCAAGAAGTTTTTACCCAGATAATCTTCAATTGCTAAATTTTTTGATTTATTAAAGAGAAGAAAAAATTTTAAAAAAATTGACGCTATCTTTTCTGATAATTAAACCAGCTGCAATAATAAATTCTATGAGCTGCAATTATAAAATTCAAAATTACGAAATTTCTTTTTTTTTTAAGTTAAATTAGTGGCATGTTAAATTGCTTGAAAATTTAAACTGCCTATATTAAATAAATTCACTATGGGCAAATTTTTATTTTCATAAGGCCAAAAAAATTCAACACTTTGTTATTTTTTAAAATAAAAATTTTCGAACTTTATAATTAAACTGTTCGATAAAATATTTTTAAGGCAAATAATCTAAGTCAATAAAAAAATTTTGTTTAAATATTTAATGCAAAATAATTTGAGTTTAAGTTCCCTAGGTAAATACTTTAAAAATAGAGTGACGTCAAAAATATAATAATAAACTTGATCACTAATACTTGAATCTTATGTTCAGAAGATGATGCATATGCTTTTCATCAGATGTTTGAATTTTAAAATTTAATCAACTTACCGGTACACTTTTTCTGGCTTAAGTTTAAGAGTGTTAACGATGAACTCATTAATTATGAATCCTTCGTCGGGAACCGGATGACTTTTGCAGCAAAATGGACATTTGATTAAATTTAAAAGATTGCAGTTGCTTAATTGATCAACACAATTTTGGCACATGCTTTTACCACATGGTAATATGCGTGGCGAAACGTATTTGTGCAAACATTTTGGACACTTGAGCTGACTCTCTAATTTGTCTATTTCGTAGAACATTTTTCATCTAAAAGTAAATTATTGAACCAATTTATTGAGACTTTATATTCAATAAACATTTGTTTCAATCGAAATTTACCTGTGTGTGTATGAAAATTAAAAATAATAAAATTTCTTTATCTATTCTAATGAAAGAATGGATCCCTGTTGTTCCCAAAATGCCAAATAATTAGAATGGAAGTATTTGCTTTTAATTATGTGCCATGGAAGATTTTTTTCCACTTCGGGCCAAAAACAACAATAAGAAGAAAATATACCTAAATTTTATTTTAAATATATGAGATTATTTTTGAAGTTTTTTCATTTCAAGTAGTTGTTTTGTTGTTGTTCTTTTTTTGTTGGGAGTAAAAGTTTCTTTAATTAAAAAGCTTTGAAATAAATTCATAAAAATATGATTTGCAAAAATAAAACTAAAGATAGCTGCTGCTAATTTCAGAGCCTAGAACTCGAGATAAAACTTTACGTCAACGCAAAGTAGTGTTAATAAAACAGATGAAAGTAGACGCAAAGTAAAGCTGAGCCTGGAATACATTCCAGTGTCTGATCTTGAGAGAGTAAATCGCATTATGAACAGGATATTACATTACTCATTTCTTAAATTACATACATTAAACAAAAACTAGAAACTAAATTTTGTTTTAAAGTTTTTAAAAATCTAAATTAAACAAAATCAAGTTTATGTTTTTTAAACAATATTTTAAATATCAGACTTGCATAAAGGTGTATTCGTAAATCTGAAGGTTAAATTGTTTTGTTAGGACCAAAAGCGATAAAATCAAGGCAGCGTTCAAGCGCCTGTTAATTCTTTGAAAAAAGTTTTAAAAAAATTGAAAGCAGCGCTTAGAGCTCCATCTAATTTAAAAAAAATTGTTTCCATGGCATAAATCTAGTAATGGCTGCTATCACAGACATTCTTTGTCATATTTGACAAGGAGGTTGCTAAAACGCTTACAAAAATTATTCAAACTGATATTTAATCATCGCTTACTATATTATTATAAAAATGCTATTAAAAATAAGTTTTTTTGGTAGATATTTATTTTTGTTAAGTTAAAAATAATTTTTTTTTGTAGAAGCCATTTGAAGTCAAGATTAAAATCCTATTAAACTTGTAGAGAATTGCTTGTGAATAAAAAAATACGAATTCAAGAATTTTTATTATACCTTAGTAAACAATTCTAAATTAATTACCAAAATTATAGACTTTTTGTTCGTGTTAAATCAATATTTTCAATTAATTGATGAGCTATTCATTTAATTTTGCTGATAAAATCGATCCTAAAAGCTTGGAAAACATCGTTTAACAAAAAATTGAATTTATCTCAACTAAAATTTTTGAATGCGAAAGATAATGGAACTCTTAAATCGACCTTTTTACTAAAAATTTAATGCATTTTTTGTGCGATTTGTGACAAAAACTTGACTTTATCAGCTATAAAAGTTAATTTAGTATTTAATAATATTTTTACAAGGATAAAATTTAAGGTTTAAATATTTATTTTCAGATGAAATTTTTTTAAAATTTAAAAGGTATTTTAATTACAATTTTAAGGTTATAATAAAATAAAGGTGGCTTATTCTTTATTTAATTGAAATCGATTTAAGTTGATTTTTGAAAAACTCTAACAAGCTTACGAAAAACTAATATCCGAATGTTTGTTGTTTTTTGAAGATATTTTGAAAGGGTTTAGAAAAATAAAAAATACATGGTCTCTCATTTTTACTTTGCAAAAAAAATATTGAATATTTGCAAGACTCCCTTAATACAAGGTAAATTTTTGTTTATATGAAAAATGAACTACATTTACGATTGACTAAAAAAATGATTTAACTATTAATCTACATTTAAATTATTTTTACAATACTCTATTTTAATGTTAAATGTTGAGTTGGCAATATATGAATAAGATAAGCATAATTATATTAATTTGAAAAAATGAGCAATTATTGTCTGAAGAATCGTTTAAAATTGATATAATTTTAGAAACACTTTTATCTACTAATATTTTTTAAATCCAAAATCATAATTTTTACAATTTAGAAATTTCGATTTTTTTAGAATCAAAAATAGATATAAAATTTTAAAAAAAAATGATATCGAATTTTTTTAACCTTTTTTTTCTAAGTTAAAAGCATTGAAAAATTTACAGCTATTTTTCTTTATTTTTTTCAAAAATGTAAACCTTGATCTTCATTTTTGAAGATAAATTTTTTTTTTAAATTAAAAGTTAAAATTTTTCTTATTTTTTTAATCAAAACGACAAAATAAAAACACCTTGTATTCAATTTTCAAATAAACAATATTTTTGAAAAGTAGTTCATCTAATTATTTTTTTTAAATTAGAGTTTATTTAAATTATTTTTGTTTCATGATTTTCTAAGATTTCAAAAATTTTCATTTTTTGACAGCATTAATGGCATTGTTCTTGAAAAAAAAATTTATTTGAGTTTTTTTAAACATTTTTGAACACGCCATGCTTAATTTCTTCTTAATATAAACCTCATAATTCAGCAAGTTTTTTTCTTTTTAACTACTGTTTTTTGTTCATTTTAAAATAGTTTGAAATAGAAATGAAATAGTTTGTTTTATTAGGTTGCATCTAAAAAAACTTCTATTTGAAAAAAAATCAATTAATTTATTTTTACCTTTTCCAGAAATGAAAATTAATTAGATTAAAGCGGCTCTAATTTTACTTACTTTATTTTTAAATAAAGAAATTAACAAAAAAATCTAATTAAGGTTTTAGTTTCCGAAGAATTTCGCTTTGTACTTGCTTGTTCACAAAAAGGAAAATTTAAAACAGCAGCTAAGCCAATTGAGGAAGTTTTTATTAAAAATTTTTATAAAAGAGTTATGTTCAAACTACTATAGATATCGATCATTTTAATGATATAAATTTAAAAAAAATATTAAAATGAAAAAAAGGTTTAGTTATAATAAAAATCATTTTGAAAATCAATCGGCTCAATATTGGAATCATCTATGAAATTATGTGGCTAATCAGTCGACAGTGAATGGTTTTAAAAACGATTTTGAGACATGTTAAAAAATAATTTTGAACATTTTTAAATGATTTAATCTGACTTTTTATAATACGACATCACTTAATTCCGCAGCTAAATTAATTGCAGCTGATTTATAATTATTTTACTCGTAATGAGTTCTAGTTTTATCTTGAATTGAGTTTACCTAAGATCACGATGGGTAAAATGGTGAAACTGACCTTGGAATTCAGTATTAATATTTACGATGTTTTTGGCAAGGAAAATTTTTTTTAAACAAGAAACGAAAAAATAATTATTAAGAATCCATTAAAATAAATATAAATCTTAATATTTTAAAGGACAGCGATTTTTTTTTCAATGGACTCAATCATAAAGAAAAAAAATTCGCACGGTTAATGAACTGATGGTAAATATTAACTTGAAAACAAAAATTTGACACAATGATTAATTAATTGCTTATTTTTCTTTATTTCACTTATTATTCAAAATTAAAACTTATTTTTATTTTTTTTCAAATTTTATTCTGAAATAGCTTTATCTCGGTAAGAAAACAAATAAAAATGATTTGAAAAATTCCTTAAAAAAATACAAAAATTTTCAAAGGTTAATATTAAAGGGAATATTTATATCTGAAAATTGATCGTTCAAAAATTTAAAACTTAATTAATAAAAAAACATTAGAAATTATTTAACAGGCATTGTCATTTTAGGATGTAAAATTTCTTTGATAATTCCGTAAAACCTTGCAGACTACCCCATGGAGTTTCGGTGTTAAATGGTTGAGTTAATAAGTTAATAAATATTTTTTAAATTTTTTTAAATTAATAAAATTTAACTCGGGATAATATAAAAAATATTGGAATTTAAATACTGTGATTTCTAAAATTATACAAAAAATAAAAATAAAGCACACTGAGATAAAAGTTAAAATTATAAGGTTAGTTTTTAATTTTATTATAAGCCATTAGGTTAAATTGAAAATGAAATTAAAAAAGTTGGAGTTTTAACCGAGTCCTAGTTGTCTTAGGCTTATTTTTTATTTATACACCAGGACCTCGGGGCAATATGCAAGGGTTTATGGTAGGTTTTACCACTCCCCATAGTTTTTTATGATACTAAAAAGATAGGGGTAAGCTTTTCACTTAGGATAAAAATTTTGAT
Organism: Brachionus plicatilis; assembly: GCA_010279815.1. Classification (NCBI taxonomy): domain Eukaryota; kingdom Metazoa; phylum Rotifera; class Eurotatoria; order Ploima; family Brachionidae; genus Brachionus; species Brachionus plicatilis. The sequence goes on from QEOQ01000508.1 coordinate 1,695,173, forward strand.
ACTAAACACAAATTCTCTAAATTTCTAATTACAAAATATTCTTATATTTCAGGAGTTCAAAAAAATGTCTTATTAAAAATAACGTAAAAATCCGAATTTAGTGACATGTCAGTTAAAAATAAACACTGAATTTAGAATGTTTAATTTTTACGACATGTCTTGAAAAAGCAATAATTGTTAAAAATACATCCGGTTTTAATTTGAATTTCCATTTTTAAAAGACGTCACGTCACTAAAATAGAGTACTCTATTTTAAAGACATGCCAATAAACTCGGATAATTTCGTTAGTTTTTATTTAAGTAAATTAGAGTGAATATTATCTCTATCACTCAAAGACACCTACTACTTATAAGTTTTGTAAATGTATAGTTTGCAAACTAAATCTCCAGGCTGAATCTGGGCTGAATTTTGTGGAGAAAGGTATTTATTTAATTTTAATATTGAACCCTCTCGGACAGAAACCACTGTACTTGCTCTTTCATGACTTTTATTGCACTTCTACCGTTTTTTTTTACTTAAGTAATTCTTATTTTCATAAGCAAGTAAAATTTTTCAAACAATTATCAATAAGCATGAAGTTAGAAAATGACAAAGTTAGAAAGTGGTCCAAATTTTTTTTATTCATTTAAAATTTTAAACGACTTACTAAAAGTAGATTTTTTTACATAATTGTAAATTTTTTTTTTTGGATAATTTAAATTATCTTAAATTCAATAAATAATAATAATAATAATAATAAACAAGGTAGAATATATATAAATAACTTTTACGATAAGTTAATAATTAGTGTAATTGACACTTGCTAACATTTTATTAGCAATATTAAGTTAATATTAGTAATTTAAAGATTGAAACTAATTCAGGTTAAATAAAAAAAAAATATTCAATCAATGATAGTTTCATTCAAATCTACCGATAAATCAATCGAATAAAACTGTAGAACGTAGTTAAAAAAAATTATATGGCACGATAGCTGGTATTTTAATTAATAATTATAAATATATTCCTTAGTATTTTAATTGAAGAAAATAAAGACCAATGTTAATTTTAGAATTAAAAATATCAGAAATTTTAAATTCGTATTTTTCTGTTTCGCTTTTAATTTTTAAGTTTATTATTACAATCTTTACATTATTGTAATCAAAATTTAAATCATGTGGCTGAAAGGAAGGTTCAGTTAGAAAGCCACTAGGAAGAAAGAAAGGTTCTACGAATAAATCGAAAAAATAATTTTTTTTTAAATTTTTTTTTTCTCTTTTTTGTCTTATATTTTTAAATTTAAATGCCGGGTCAATAATTAAAATTAAACTTTTTTATTATATTTAATATTTTTTTTACCATAATTCTAACGACGCATCTATAAAATAAACTCAATCAATATTTTTTATATTAAATTTTTTTTAAGTTTAAAACCCCGAGTCTCTAATAAAGACTTTTTTTGAAGCTCTGCTTTTCTATTTGAATTTCTATTATAAACGCTACGTTTTTAATATGTATCGATTATGTGACCCATAGGACTTTTAAAATAAAAAATTTAACATTGTGAGGTCTATGTTAGACCATGCACCAAATATCCTACTTATGGTATTAAAGCATGCGTCGCTAAACAAGGGGATACGGTACTTTCTATATATTATTATTTTTATTAATTCAAGCCTCATAGGCAGATAAAAAGTTTATCAAAAAATTAGTACAAAAAGTTATATCAAATTTTTTTACAAGTCTGTTTACAGAACGTAAAAAGTCTCGCTCAAGCCACCGGCTTAAGTAGGAGGTTAATATCATTTAAAAAATATAAGTAGTCAATTTATATATTTTCCATTTTTTATTTTCATTATCTAAATGCTAAATCTTATTTTCAGGCATCTAATTTGAAAAATGTTCTAGTTTTAGATTATCAAACAAATTTAATTAATTATTAGAAACCTTTGAAATTCTTACGAGTCTTGAAGAGACCACAATCAAGATAAAATGTTTTGTAATCTATTTCGATTGTTTTAGGTACCATTTCAATTTAAATAGGCTTCCTTGTTGACGTCACTTGTGCAAATATGAAAGTTGGACTTTTTAGGAAAATCATTGCAACTGCCACATTTTCAAATATCGAAAAATGAAAATAATACCGGTGCTTTTTCAGAAGATTTATTAATGAAGAAATCACTCATCATTCTTTCATGAGAAGCATGAGTTCTTGGAATATTCAAATGAATTCTAGCATTGTTCAATGTTATTTTGAGATTTTCAAAGGCGATTTGATGATCCATATAAGATTCTAATTTTAAGTTTTCAGTTATATTACTAATTGACTCATATTCTTATATTTCAGGAGTTTCAAAAATGTCTTTTAAGAAATAACGTAAAAATCCGAATTTAGTGACATGTTAAAAGGAATTTAATAATACTAAAATACAACGTTAAACAGTTTCAAATTAAAAATTGATTAAATCATCTGATTTAAAGCTTCAAGCTTATTTTTTTTATCTTGTTTTTTTTTTAATTTAAAATTTAATCTTGAAAATTTCATCAGCTCCATAACAATTGCTTTGAACATCTCTTTAATTATATTTTGAATTTTTTAAAATCAAATGAATAATTTTTTTGATTAAAAAATTTAGTAAATTTTGGACTTTAAAATTTAGTAAAGTCAAAATCTAAAACTAGCTCATAAGTAAAGAAAGTTAAGATCCAAAAATATTTTTTTATAAAAATATTCATTAATCATTATTATTTTTTATTTTTTTATACTACCAAAAATAAAGGATTATTTATTTGTAAAAATTAAGAAAATAAATGGAAACTGGATAAAAAATAAAAAAATTTTCTTGTGTTTATTTAAATGGAGTCTTTATTGGAAATTAGCCGTAAAAATTTTAAAATCCTAAAGCAAAAATTAATTCTCAATAAGAAATTGATAGCAAATACGGTAATTTAGAATAAATTTTTTATAAGGAATATTAATAAAAAAAATTTTTAGCTCGATGTTTCGTCAGATGATATTTTGGACTTAGTATTGCCCAAAAGTGACCAAGAATTTTTGCACGAAGTGAAAAAAACTCGGGATCTAAAGAAAGAAAACAAAATTGAACTTCTGAAAGAAATTACATGCTCAAAGGAAACTAAAATTGTTTCATTTATTGAAAAAGAAGACCAAAATAGGTATTTGTTCGAAGAAGAGTCAGCAATAAAAGAGGAAAATGAAGGTCCTAAAAATGACTATTGCCAGCATTTTGTAGATACGCAACAACGACCACAAAATTTTATTCGTGATCCAATACTTAACGAACGCTTTGAAGACTATCCCAAATTGCGGGAATTAATAAAGCTAAAGGACGAATTGATTTTCAAAACCAATGTTCCAACCAGACCTTTGTATATTAAATCTGATCTTCTGAGCAAAGATGGTGGTGATTTTTCTCTAGCCGAATTAACCGGATCCGAGTTCGATGTTATCCTTGTGGAGCCACCACTACATGAATATCAAACTCATAATAAAATATTTTTTAATAAATTTTATTCATGGGATGAAATTAAGTCGATTGATATTGGATCAATTACATCTCAAAGAGCTTTTATATTTCTGTGGTGTGGATCTGGTGATGGTCTGGACAAGGGTAGAGAGTGTTTAAAAAAATGGGGATTTAGACGCTGTGAGGATATCGTGTGGATTAAGACAAATAAAAAAACTCTAAGACAAAATCGAAATTTAGACTGTGGGTCTATTTTACAAAGGACAAAGGTATTTATTCTTTTCTAATATTAGAGTTTTAAAGTTTAAGTAATCTAAATCGTTACCAATACTCTAAATAAGTTTGAATTTTATTTGAAAACAAATTTTAGAATTTTTAAAAAAAATTTCTTAATTTAGTGAATTCGACATTTCATATTAATTAAATTTTCTTCAATAAAGACTTCAAAATTTCATAAAACTTAAAAAAATTAATTATTGAATACAATTAAAAAATAAATTTTTTTCTTAAACTTTAATTAAAAAATATAAATTTAATATTTCAAAAGACGGTCGACGCGTTTCAGTTCAGTTTCGCGTTTCGTAAAAGTTAGATTATTAGAACATTATCATCAAATTTTATATTAAATCTTATGAAAACGAATGGAATTTTTTTGAAATTTATATAAAATTAATTCAACACATTTATTTCTTTTTCAAATTTACAAAAAAATTACACAAAACAAAAAAATTTGATTCTAACTTTCTATGTCAATATTTTTTTTCTTTAGTTTTTTTCAATTCCAGCGTTAATCAGCAGAGTTGTGCCCTTTTCACAAAAGACCAACTAATACTTATTTTATTTGATTTTAAAATCTTTTACATATAAAAAAAAATATGGCAAGTTTTTTTTTCTATTTAACTTTTTTGAAATTTTGAAATTACGTTGTTTAATTTAAACTCAATACTTAAGAATGTTAAAATTTGAAATACAATCACGCAATTATTTCTAAAAATGCAAAATGGAAAAAAAAAACTTGCCATTTATTGTTTAAAAAATAATTTAAAAAAGTAAAACATTCAAATATTTAAATTTTTTGATATTTTAAAATTATTATCATTAAATCAAAAAATAAAATCTGGAAATATCAAATTAATATTATTGATTATTGAATACATGAATGTTGAAAACTTCAACATTGATCTCTTTATCACAAAGTCATTCATCAGTCTAATATAAAAAAATCCAAATGTTTTTTGACCATTTGCTGTTTTAGATGCTGGTTCAATCAGGTTCTCCCTTTACCTTAAATTATATTTTAAATTTCTTGAGTTACTTTTCTTCAATTTCAATATTAATTAATGAAAACACTCAGGCCCAAGAATAATCTCATAAAGGATTTTTTATTTATCAGATTATTCTTGGGCCTGAGTGTTATATTTGATGTAAAATATATTAGAAAAAATAAGCTTTAATTAGTAACTTTAATAAAGATAAAAATGTCAAAATATCTTTTTTTAATTATTTAAGGAAGTAAAATTTAAAGTAATCATTAAGTATAACAGTTGCTAAATAGAAAACGATCATTTTTTTAGATTCACTGGTCTTTATATTAAAAATTGATCATTTTATTCAATAAAATACTGAGAAATCAAAAACAACTCATGTATATCCTTTAAGCTTTAATATTTATTAAAATAAAATTTATCAATTATTAATGCATCAAATTCTATCTTAAAATAAACTTATTTAAAAATTGGTTATCAAAGCTTAGAATCCGATAGATTTCATGCTTCTAATTAATAAACAATTTTATTATAGGAACATTGTCTGATGGGAATAAAAGGCACTGTAAAGCGTTCTCAAGATAGCAGTTTTATTCATACCAATATTGATATAGATTTGATAATTTCTGAAGAACCAGATGAAGGCTGTGCTGATAAACCCGAGGAAATTTTTAATATTATTGAGCACTTTTGTTTGGGAAGAAGAAGATTATACTTGTTCGGAAGAGATAGCACCCTAAGACACGGATGGTTGACAGTAGGTCCTGATCTCTCAGATACAAATTTTAGCAGGGATGCCTTCAAAAGTTTGTTTGCGAATGGAAATTTAACCGGAACTACGGATAGAATTGAACTTTTGAGACCCAAAACGCCTCCCATGAAATCCAAAATGCAATTAATTCAGCAGCAAACGCAGACTAATCAATTAAGTAATGTAGATCAAATGGCTTACCAAGTTAATATACCAAATAATGCAGAAAGTGCAAATTCGATTGGTTTCGGCGTCGAAACTAATCAAAATGGTGAATTCGATACTTCAGCTTAGTTTTGTTATTGCGCAATTTTTTAAAGCTAATCTTGTTTTTTAGATCAATACATTATTTGATACCTAAAAGTTAGCGTTTGCCTGTAAACCTGTATTTAGTTCAAAATAAACCATTAATTAAGTTTTTTTTTTTAATTTATGATGCTTGATTTTTATGGAAAAATATTTGCCAAAGACCAAGCTTTAAAAATCTAGTTATTAAATCAAAGCGTTTTTTTGGCTCAGAGTAGCGGTGCTTGGCAACTGACATCTTTTCAGTCAATTCCACTTGGCTGGAAAATGGAATTCTAACCACTCTTTACATAATTCGGCATAATTTATTTATTTTTCAATATATTGGGAAAATGAAATAGATTTTATGAATTTTTCTTTAAAATTAAAATTCCGCTAGAGCAAAAAAATACGCAAAAAATCTATGTACGGCCTGAATGTCTCTACTTCAAGGTTTATTATTTTAAACAACTTGCTAAACTTCACTAATTTGGCATTGAATGGTTGACTTTTTTATTTAACAAGTAATAAAATATATTTAAATAAGAATTATGTATAGAATTAAGCTTGTTTATTTTATCAAGAGTCTGAAAAAAAAATTTTGTCATATGTGAAAAAAAGAAAAAAGTAATTTTAGCTTGATGAAGATCGATAGCGAAAAAAAATTTAAAATTGGGTCGTGCTCAAATTTAGATTTAATAAATGATTTAAAAGACTCTAGAATTTTTATATAAAAATAAATTTTTTTATTTACTTAAAAGAAATAATTATGAAGATGCTTTTATAAAATAAAAAAAAAGCAGAAAAGCCTAGAATGAGTTCTATTGAAACTAATGCGAGCAAATCAGCCTCTGACGAGCGCCTCGAGTCCAAGTCTCCCATTAATGTGATTCAGCTTAGCAAACTTTTGAAATTATCAAATCCTAATTTGAAAAAAACTCAATCGCAGTCAACCATAAACGACGCCAACGATGACTTAGAGATCGATGAGCCCATCGATCACAGTATATCAGCCCTGCTGACTCCACAATCATCGCCGAACGCTACAGCTCAGGCTAATTCCAATTCGAACAAACGCATTCATCGAGTGGTACTAACCGGTGGTCCGTGTGCTGGAAAAACAACCTCAATTAATAAAATAAAAAATTTTTTTGAAAATATTGGATGGAAAGTATTTTGTGTGCCTGAGACTGCCACAATTCTTCTTTCGTCGGGTATCTATTTCTACGATTTAGGCAAACATAGTAATTTAATTTAAAAATTGATTAATAGACCGATTTTAATTTAATTTTTTTCAGCAATTGATTTTCAAGAAAATTTATTGAAAACGCTTCTTCAAATCGAAGACTCGATTAATCAAGCAGCAAAGCATTATTATACAGAAAAAGATCAAAATGTGATTATAATTTATGACAGAGGTGCAATGGACCCTGTTGCTTATTTGGACGAAGAGGACTGGGAAATACTGAAGCAAAGAAATTCGGCATGGAATGAAGTGGATCTTAGGGATAATAGATACGATCAGATTATTCATTTAGTAATTATTTTTTATTTTTTTTTAGAGATATCAGAAGTTTGTCGATAAAACAAATATGAGTTGGGTTAATTCCAACAAATAATTTTAAAATTTTTAAAGAATATTTTAATATAGAAGTTTCGGTGGTTTTGTGAATTTCAAATACAAATTGAACAAAAATACTTAATTTTTTGATTTATTAAAATTAAATTTAATGAAAAATATTAAAATAAATACTGCTAAATAATGTAACAAGCTTTGGTGCACCTTTTTTTCCTAAAAAATTTTTTTTTTTTTTTTAGTAAATCAAATCAATAATCTATTTAAATCTTATTGATTCATTATTTTTGTGATTTTTTACACGAGAAAAATGACTGTAGGTTATAAAGGTGCAACAAAATATGTTGAACTATGTTGCAGTATTTTTTCTAATATTTTTTTTTATTTTCACTTTTAATTGATCAAAAAATGAAGAATTTTTGTTCAATTTGTATTCGAAATTCACAATACCTGTTTCGGTTTGAAAAAGCTCTATAATCTAGAAATTTAGTTAATTAGGTAATTTTTGTAGTTTATTTTAATCTGGTCGTCAAATTTTAAAGAGGTCCAAAAAAAACGACCAAAAAATTATACAATAAAATCAGTTGCAAATGATATATTTTCTTCTTTTTATTTTCGATAAAAAATAAATAACCTTAAAAATAATCAAGATTGTATTTAATTTATTTTCCAATTTTTAATTTGTTTATTTTTTTATTTATATTTCTAAAAAAATTAGATCCAAAATTAATTAAAAATTCATTTTTATTTCTGAATTGCCAGAAGCAAAAATTGCAGTTCAAATATTCAGTTCTAGTTTTATTCTTAAGTTTTGAAATTCAAATTATTTTTTTTAAAGAAGCATTCTAAATTAAAAGTTTCTGTTTTAAAAACGTTAATTTAAATGAAAGCACTAGTAGGCGTAAATCTAAAATTAAAAAAAAAACGCTTTCATTTTTCACAAATATATTTTTTAAATTATAAAATAAATTAAAATATCGCTTTTGCTTCATAGATTTTTTTACTAATAGACAATAAAATGATTTTTTAATTAAAAAGAAAAATATTTTGTAAAATCGACAGCTTCGAAAAAAAATCATTTAGCTAATTAATTTTTAGCCGGGCACTAAATTAAGCAATTGAACATAGACCAATCTAAAAAACTCAATTCTCTTACTTCATTAAATTGCTTAAAATAATTTATAAAATTTTATTTTAATTTTTGCATTTTTACGAGTTTTTCAAATTTTAAAAATTGATTTCATTTTCTAAAGTTTATTTTAAAAATTATTTATTGGCATCAAAAAAATTAAATTTTTTAAAAGATTACTGCTGCAAAGGGTGCAGAGCAGTTCTATACACTGGACAATAATTTGACTAGAACAGAAGGTCTGGATTTAGCTCGTCAATTGGATGCAAAAATTGCCAAGGCATGGATTGGTCATCCGTACAAATATGTGATCGATAATTGTACTGATTTTGAAATAAAAATAGCTAGAGTACTCCAGGCTGTATGTGACCGAATAGGTCTTCAATTCAAAGGCTTTGATGTTGGAAATAGAAAGAGAAAATTTTTGGTTAAGGCTGTGCCTGACGCGACAGAATTTCCACCTTTTCAAGATTTCAATGTGGTACATAACTATTTGGCTTCAAACTCGCCCAAGGTTCAGGCTCGTATTCGAAAGCGTGGGCAATCAAGTATTTTTAGAAATTAATTTTGAAATTTTTTTAATTGGAAAAAAAAGATATTTGGTCTTATACTTATACTGTACGCTTCATTCGCAATGACCAAGTTGTTGAAACGTATAGGCAAATTGACAAAAGAGAATATGCTGTAAACAATATTTGAAAATTTAGATAATTAAAATTTAAATTATTTTCTTAGATGTTGTACAAAACGATTGACAGCAATCATTTTACAATTTATAAGCTTAGAAGATGTTTTGAATGGAAGCATCGTTATTATCAATTGGACATGTATGAGGAGCCTTGTAATCCAAGCTGCCGCGGACTCATTATCCTCACAACCCGATGCATGGATGAAGACTTGCTATTGCCTGATTTTCTCCAAATAGAAAAAGATATCACCAAAGACCCTAATTATTCTATGTTCACTTTGTCTAAAAAGAAAAAGTAATTTTTTTGCAGCTCAATTTATTTAATGAAAATGATGTTTTTAGATTATTTCTGATTTAATATACAAAATAAATTTTGAAATAAAAAATATTTACATTTGTGTTATATTGTGCATAATAATTAATTTATTGTTATATTAGATTAGTAATTATTAAATTTTAAAAAATCTAAACTTTTTTGCTATCTAAATTTATTTTTAAAATCTATTAGCTAATTTTTTTAAATAAAGTTTTGGATATGTAAGATTTTTCAGGCCCACTCACATCATAAGTTATCTCAAATTGGTCATTCTCGAAATCAATTTCGTAAGTGATATCGTAGGTATCGGGCGAACAAAAATGTCTGTTCTTGAACTTTATTCTATTTTCAGTGTGGTCACCTATGCTTTCACATCTAAAGCAATGAAAGAGCTTTTTTTCTGATCCTTTATCATTAAAATAAACTTGAATATCTTTGTCATCTACCAAAGAGTATAAAAAGCTTCGTGACGCATCGAACTTGGAATCAGCGCAATCAAAAAATTCAAATACCCCCTTCTCATTGTAAATCAGCTCATTGGCATTTGTTTCCGAAGACTCAAAAGAGGCCGTTCCATTAAAAGCACCTGTATTTACTATTGTTCGAGATGCACTCCACGATCCTTTGAAAAAACTAAATATCTTTTGTGTTAAATTCATATTTAACTTTAAAAAAAAAGAGTAATAAAAATAAAAGTTGATGAAAACAAGATATTTTAATGACCCAATTTTAATTTTATAAAATTAACATATCCAAATATTTTTTTACTTTTGTTCCCCATAATTTTGTAACGAGTACTCAGGACACTTTTCATGACAACTTGGAAACACAAGAATTTAACTATTTGGCTTTTTTAAAAAATAATTTATAACAAAAAAATTTTTGTTAATATTTTCGATGATATATTATGCTGAACTTTATAAAGAGAATGAAAAGTACCAACGATGCCATTTCGGAGCGAAATTGGGCAAACTCTGGATACTTGATTCACAAAAATCTATTCGTAATTGGTCTTGCATGGTTTCTTTTGTTCACTGCTTTCCAGTCGATGGCAAATCTTCAAAGTAGCTTGAACAGTGATGCAGGTATCGGAACTCTGAGCTTAAGTACCATTTACATCACTCTAGTGATATCATGTTTTTTCTGGCCACCAATAATGATCAACTACTTCGGAATAAAAAACACAATAATCACTAGCCAATTTGCTTATTTGGTATTTATTGCAGCAAATACATACCCCAAATGGTACACACTCATTCCTTCGGCCATTTTGCTGGGCATTTTCGCTGGACCCCTTTGGACAGCTAAATGCACATATTTAACTGAAATAGCTGGATTCTATGCGAACATTTCAGGTGAAAGTAATGAAGCTGTTGTAAACAGATTTTTTGGAATATTCTTTTCCATGTTCCAAATGAGTCAAATAGTGGGAAATTTGATAAGTTCGACTATTTTAAAGCCGGAAGTGTCTCAGAGTATGGAAAAATTGAGATCTCGAGATTCTTGTGGATTCAATGACTGTCCAACTGATCAGCTTGGAAACCAAGAAGATCAAATTATCAAAGCTCAATTGTCCACTGTCTATACATTATGTTTAGTCTATATATTATTAGGTTTTTTGAGTATTATTTTAATAAGAGTAGCTTTAAATGAGTACAAAAGTAATAAAATGTTGTCTGATTCAAAAAAAGATGTGGACAATTTTAGTTTGTTTATTAGCACAGTGAAACAATTAAAAAACAAAAATCAAATATTGATACTTCCGTTGACCCTTTGGCTTGGATTTTCACTAGCATTTATAGGAGCCGATTATACCAAGTCTTTTGTAGCTTGTTCAAAAGGCGTTGATTATGTTGGCTATGCTATGATATTTTTTGGATTACTCAATGTAATTGGAAGCTATTTGTTTGGTTTGTTGGTTAAATATGTCGGGAGAATACCATGCTTTTTAACTGCAGCTATACTCAATTATTTTCTCATTTTTGTTATGATGAGCTGGCAATTAAAAAGAACTGAGAATGATTATGTTTTTTATTTAATTCCTGCCTTATGGGGTTTGGCAGATTCAGCGTGGCAAACTCAGGTTAATTCGATTTATGGAGTTTTGTTCAAATCAAATCAAGAAGCAGCGTTTTCTAATTTTAGACTTTGGGAATCAGTTGGTTTTGCTGTTTCCTATGCCTATTCAAATTATTTATGTATTTCAACTAAACTCTATTTAATGCTTTTTTATCTAACCATAGGCTTAATTGGATATTTGGCAATAGAATTTTACGAAAAAAAATTCATATTTTTTAAATCAAATAGTTTTAAAATATATTGTTCATTTGTTTTTTTATGTTTTATTTCAATTTATTGGTGTTCTTTTTTTTAAAAATTTTAACTCAAAAATAAAATTTTGATAATAAGAATAACATTAATAAATTATTTTATCTTAACAAATGAGAAAAATCATATTTTCCTCGGATATCTTTGGACTGCTTTATTAATTATTTGTCCTGTTTTAATAGGATCAGTGGGTTTTTAAGAATTTTTATAAGGGATAAATATCTATCGACAACACAGGTTGGGTACATGATGATTGATATTTACTTAATGATGAAGGTATCAGTAATGTAAAAAGTTTTTCTGTATTCATGTATATAATAATGATAGAATTCTTAAAACTTTAAGATAAAAAAAATAAAGCTTGTTTATTAAAAATATAAGCAATTTTTTTTTAATTCTAAATAGCATAAATAGAAAAAATTTTAATAATTTTTAAAAAATAAATGCCAACGGGCTAATCGCTACGTAAAAGTATTCTAAATGGAGCAGTTTTCAATTATTTTTTTTTAAATTGCAAAAATGTTTAATATTTTAGTCATAATTTTTAAAATCAGTCATATGATTCGAGTTACCAGTATTGATGATTCGGCTTTCAAAATGAAACATCATCATCACACGTCTCAAAGCTATTTGATATTTTGATTGTATAATTTATATGACAAGGCATAATTCTCAATTTATTGTTTTTTGAAAAAAAAAATTATTAAATGCGAAAATCTAATAAATAGCGCCATTTGAAATATTTTTTTGCGATTTTATCAAAATAATTAAATAAAAAAAAAAAATCTTTTTGAAAATAAATAGAATCGGAAATCATAAATTACTAAATTAAGAGCTGTGTATTTTTTTTTTTATTTATTAAATTATAATGTAAAATTTATAAAATATTTTAATAGAAACCCATTTTATATATTACTGAGACAATTTTTGAAAACTTTAATTTATTTACAAAATTTATTATCAAATCTAAACTAATTATTTTTTTAATACAAGTCTGTCGCTACTTTATATTCAAAAACTATCATGCTCAATACTTCTAAAACCATCATGTTTTTTTAATAAAAATTTAATTCAATTTTTTTGGTTCAAAAAAAATTGTGTCCCAATTAAATTTTGATAAATATTTTTTTAGGATTTTAAATTTACATTGCAGAATATTAGAAAAAGATGAATTAACTTAAATCACATTCAAATTTATAGAACATTTAAATTCTAGAAAAATTTAGTTGCTTAGAATTTTTTCTTATCATTCACTCTACTAAATTGTTCTTGAATTCACAATTCCCGCATCTTTGCCCTGTTCAATATAGCACCTACTAAACATATCAAACTTTCCATATCATTAATTCAGAAGCTTCATTAGGATCTTAACAATTCTGGTAATTAATAATTTTTTTTTAAATATTTTTTTATAATTTGATAAGAACTGTCAAAGCTTACCAAAATACTGAATGTATTTAGTTTTAAACTATTTGTATTTGTGATGATGTAATTACATTTGACATGATTTTTTTCACATTTTTCTTACAACAGAAAATATATAAAGTTATTTTTTGAATAATTTGAAAGACCTTAAAAACAATAACTACTAGTGAATTATTAATCATTTGGGATACACTATATAACCTCCTCTATCGCCAAATGGAAGAAAAATAAATAGCAACTTGAGGTTATGAACGATTACGAATATTTTTGTTTTATGCTTCTTGGACAATTCTGTCAAAAATTTACATGGGATATGAAAAGGCACCGCCAAGTCAAATAATATGAATCAATTTTAGTTTACAATTTTTTTCTCTTATTTGGTTATGTGAAATTCAGTACAAAATGATAAAATGAACAGAAATAAATGCTAAAAAATTGAATAAGTTTTTTCTAGATGTTTAAAATTAGTTCTGTGAATGCAACACGGTGCAAAATTCAAATTTGAATCAACTGTCAAGATCTGCTAAACTCTGCAATTTTATCAGAAATAAGCTTTCAATTAATTTGAAAGTAAAGCATTTTGCACATCATTCGAATACTTTGACAGTTGATCCAACTCTGAATATTGCACCATGTTGCATTCACAGAACTAATTTTAAATTTCTAGAAAAAAAGTAATTCAATTTTTTAACATTTATTTCTGTTCTTTTGTACTGAACTTCACAAAACCTTTTATTTATTTATTGTCTTGTTAAAACAACTTTTTTAAAAAGACTTTTGAAAACGGCGAAATTCTTAGAAATTTATTCATACACTAATTATGAACTAAATGCGGAATTCGTTTAAAAATTTGAATAACTCGGATCGATGCTGAATAGGATGTTGTTGGTTGCTCAACTTTAACTCAAAAGGATAAATAAAAATTAAAAAAATTCTTACCTCAAACTTTTAAAAAGGGTTTTATTTTTTTATTGCTTAGTTAATCTCATTCTATGAATATTTAATCTAAAATTAAAACTTTTGTGGTAATTATGTAAAAAAAAGAAAATTTATTTTTATATTTTAATTTCTTAAGCATAATTGTAAATTTAAAAAAAGGAAAACAAACAGTACAAAACTTCCTTCTTTTAAATACTATTTTATTTTATTTTTAGCATCGCCAAATCTGACGTAATTTTATGAATAAATAAAAATAATAATAACAATTATTACTTGACTTAAGAATTGTCACTTATAAACAGCTCTAAAAAAGCCAATAAAAAAATCAATGGCAGCTGCTACATTTTTAAGTATTAAACGGTTCCGGTAACAAAAGAGAAATAGTAAGGAAATTATTACACAATAGAATGGAGTTTTAAGCTTTTTTTATGACTGAGCATACACAGAAATTTCTTATTTAAATTAAAAAACGAAACAAGAAAATCCGTGTCTAAAAATAAAAGAAATTATGTTCTTAAGTTAAAAATAAAATATGAGGGCATTTAGTCTATGAATAAAAAAAAGGTCGTGGAGTGATCTTGTTATGATCAAATCAAAGACAAAAAAGTCAAAGGTCATTTTTAAATTATCTGTAACCGATTAACATATAATTAAATTTTTAAGGAATTTATTAAATTTTATTTAATATTCCTTGAGTGATTTTTTTTCAATTAAAGAGCTTCTATGGTGCATTCTAATTAAAAAAACTAGCATTTGTTTTTGTCTTGGTTCTGACCATGTCATTCCCATTTCGATGAGCTCTTTCGTGATTGTTGACCATCATGTTACTGCTGATCGTCCTACCTTCAGGTGTTATTGAAGAGCTCTTTTTTGGTATCCGTTTTTCTTTCATTCTAAATACATGCCCAAGCCATCACAGTCTTTTGTTCCTAATTCATTGACTTAATGGCTCTGAAATTAAACTTTCGCGATTATTTTTTAAAAAAATTACACTTGTCAAAAAAAATGGTTTTAAGTTTATTTTGCGTCTTAAAGGTTTTTTATTTATATCTAAATTATTTATTTTTGACATCTATTCTGTTTCAACTAAGACATAATTGAGTTTTTATCGTATATATTGACATCTTTTGAACAAAAGAACAGTCAAGTTGAGCGTTGAGAATCTAACTTTATACACGGTTACATCGTCTGATCCAAAGAAGTCAAACTTCGAAGCAACAATTTTTAATTTTTTTTTAAACAGCATTTAAATAGTATTTGAGTAATGAAACTTCTTTAGTTATTGTTCATACAAAAAAGTAACACAGATATCAAGTATTACATTGTTAGGTTCATAATATTAATGTCATGCAAAACTTATTTAAATCTAAATACCAAAATTTTGAGACAATTTGAAGTTTATGATCAATTTTTGATGCTCAAAATGATCAAATCAAACTTAAATTATTAAATAAATTGTTATTTCTTGAAAGAAATAATGCAGAGATACATTTTTGGATTTAACATACTATGTTAAATAAAAGAATAAACTCTGTAATATCAAAATGAAAAATGCAGAGTGCATACCATCGAAATGATGCTATTTTAAGTGGACAATTTTTTGCAGACTTTTGCAGATTTTACCATTAGATTTAACAAAGTATGTTATAACCAAAAATTTACCTCTGCGCTAATTCTATTAAAAAATTAAAATTTATTTTTGAGTTTTAGTTTCATTTGATCATTTTGAGCATCAAAAATTGATCATATACTTCAACTTGCCAATTTTGAGTGATTTTGACAGCTATTAAAACAAATTTAATAGTTGATATTAATATGGAAACTAAGGATTTAGATCAATGAAGTTGTCCATGTTGGAAGAAAGACCTTATTTGCCAACATGTAATTGTTATTTATTACACATTATCTCTTATTGAAGTCTCCTAGCTTAGTATTAAATATTGAAAAGAATCACAAAAAAAGCTAGAAGAAAAAAATGTACTTGAGCTTAAAAACTCAACCAAAAAAAAGAGGACGTCCAAAAAAAATAAATAAGTTTTTTTTTCATATTTTTTAATTTTTAAATTATGTACTTGGAGACTTTTATTAAATATTAAATGAATTATTTTGGCATCTTGAAGTTTAGGATCAAAAATATCAGATCAAACAGTGTTTTGTTTATAGCTTTTGAATTGTATTTGATTAAATCTCTCTGCAAAATACTAAATAATGCATCAATCATGCAAAATATTCGACGAGGCTTTGCAATTAAATTGCGCAGTTGAATTAAATACTTTTAAGTGACGTGCATTTTACTGCAAAATTGCAGAGTTTTTGCAGGATGTGTTTTGCATTAGGTAGCATTTTACGGGTAGATTTAATCAAATACCATCCAAAATATTATTAGGTACCGTGAGAAGAGAGACCGTCAATAGTTGATGTTGGCCGATTTGATGGCCGCGGGCAAAAAAATTCTTTTTTCTTTAAAACTAAACGATTTTTCTTATATTCAAATATTTTCTCTATCAAATTTTCATATTTAAAATTTTTTAAAGGTTTGTTTCCACTGCCAACATCAGCTTCTGGCGATCTAGTGGCCGCCACTAATGGTACCCAATACTAATTCAAAAGCTATAAACAAAATACTATTTGATCTGATTTTTTTGATCCAAAACTTCAAGATGCCATTATTTTTGTACTTTTTTGCGCAGTTTTTTTTACTAAATTAGAATCTAAATATATAACATGTCGATTCATGTATTTCACCGACATGAAAAAAATTAATTTATTACTGTAATGTTTTGTTATTAATATGTCCCTTTCTATCCTACTTTATAATTGGGAGGCGCTCATCTTCTTTTCCAGAACCTTTTGAACAATGGCTTCGACGTGACACAGAGGTTACTGCATCGAGTTGGTCAACTAGAGCGCTATAATTACAAAGTCGAAGCTGGTAGCTCTATTTTTTTATGATGAAAGGGGTTTAAACATTCATCCCGTACTGCAGAGATATTTTGAAGATTTTTCTACCCTCAGCGGGTTTTGAAACATCGATCCTCTGCTTGCGGCTTATGCTAAAGCACGGACCGCAGTCGGATGGTTTTAGCAAGTATCCAAAAACTTCCAACTACAACAACAACAACGACTACATACTAATTTTTAGAGAATTTAATGAACTTGTACGCAAAAGTATCAGTTGAACCATAAGATCTAGTTTTTGACTTGTAAAACTAATAATAAACGAGCAAAATCATGAGTTGCTGTTAATGGACCATATGTTTTCAAGATAGTGATAAGACCTTGACCTTCCGACCACTATTCCGGCCACTTCCGACCATATGAAAGAAAATAGCCTAAGCATTATTGCAGGAAAATAAATAGTCACCTAGCTCTTTTTTTTTAAAGCTCATAGCTGAAAACTAAAAATGAAAAATTAGTGATCGGAAGGTCAAGGTCTTATTACTAGTTTTACAAGTCAAAAACTAGATCTTATGGTCCAACTGATACTTTTGCGTACAAGTTCATTAAATTCTCTAAAAATTAGTATGTAGTTGGAAGTTTTTGGATACTTGCTAAAACCATGCGACTGCGGTCCGTCTTGTAGCATAAGTCCTGCTTGCATGACTAACACACAAACCATTGGAATGGCTGGTTTACAGGATAGATTGTGCTATCAAAAAGAATAATAAATTTAATTGATTGATTGATAATCGATAACAACTAAGTAATTGATCCATTCTATATTTTTTCCAAACCGCCGTGTTGGCCTCTTTTTTTGAAAGTAATTTATTTTGAAGAGTTGATTAACATAATATCACAGTGTCCAGATGTCAGTGATCGGCTTCAAATGAAAAAGTATTCAATAAAAAAATTGCGAAATAATTTTATTTTTAAAATTTTATTTAAATATAATTTCTTTGTTAATAATTAAAAAAACAACTTTAAACAGTAATGAAATGAATAACTCAGAAAAAAGAAAAGAGAGCAACAAAACAAATACTAATACATGGTTAAATAATTAATTTCAACACAATTTTTGTTTTATAACCCGCTTGCAAACACGTTCCGAATTTTGAGTTGTTCACGGCTCTACAACAATAATTAACACAATTCCTCTATTTATTTGTACAATTAAGTCTAAGCAAAAATAAACTTTAACTTAAAAAAATTCTCTCTTTCGCTTCACTATGTACACACACACACACTCATTCATTCACTCATTCACATTCACACTGTATCCTGACTTGCAGTCGCACACAAACACTCACATGATTGCCATGCAAACACAAATGACGAGTATGCACTCATTGCAGAAAGTCCTCATAAACATTGTCTATGATAAGATTGTCGGCATAGAAATGATTGTGATGATGATTGAAGTGACTAAAATTGTGGTTGGTGTAGTAGTGAGGATGATTGATGGTCTGGAGACTAAACGAGTTGAGGGTGTTGGAGGAGGTGTTGAGAGGCGCGGGCACGCTCGCAGCGAACGAGTCGTTGGACATGGAGGACGACGACGAAGTCAAATAGGTGTCGTTTTTGTTCAGGTTAATGATAGTGGGCACAGTGAGACAGACTGGAGGGGCTAGAGTGAGCGGGGTGGTCTTCAAGTAGTTGTCCTGTTTGGCCAGAGACTCGGCCGATTGGCGCCGACACTTGACCAAAATGGGATAGATAAAATCAATTGATTTCTGAACAGTGTGCACATTGGGCGCTGTCAGAGTGATGCTGCCGGTGGTGAAGAGCTTGAGCGTGCATTTGTAGTCTTTGATGCGAAATGTGGCTCCGGGATGCAGCTCGGGCTCGTACGAACACTCTTGTCTGTACTGGTCGGCCAGTTTGTTCAGGTCGATGTCGAAGCTGGCACTGCTGGTCGCCAGCACGTTCACCACTCGATAATTGGCCAGTCTAACTTTGAATTTCATCTTTTGGAGCTGTCGGCAGATGCGCCGCGCCGCCTTGTACGCGTCCAGCTCGGTGGTGGACCCGGTGCAGGTTATTTTGCCCGACGACCAGATGCTGGCCGTGCTCAGCGGCTTCCTCAGCCGCATGTTCACCATGTTGTTCTCGCGTCTGTACTCCACGTGCATTCCCTGCATCGCGATCCGCTTCAGGTTCAGGTGGCACCGCGTCGAGTACGAGCACACCACATTGCTTATGTAGATGTCCAGGCCGGCCTCCGGTGATTTAACGTGACACTGCGAATTCAACACTGCATATTTTTTCTTCAACTTTTCAGCTAAATCACTCATCTTTATGAATAACATAAATTAATTATTCGAAATTAACTGCGAATTTAGGTCATTTAATTAGCATAATTTATGAAAATGAAACTTAGAATAGTCGGCACAAGTGGAAGAGGGCTGGCGGGGAGCAGAGAGAGAGAGAATGCGCTTCGCCAATTAGAAAATCTTTGCTAGAGTTTAGTTTTTGTGTTTTCAATCGACTAAAATTCTTTCTATTTATAGTAAAAAAGTCGACTTCGAACTCCCCTCCTCTGTTTTATATTTTATTGTTGTTAGCTTAGCTCATTTATATGCGTGTGTGCTAGTTTGACAGAGTCACGGGCCCCCGGCCCCACGCGTCCCCCTATGTGCCACAAAAAAAGTCTTCTCTCTATTCTCAACACGTTCATAGAACACGTCAATTTAAACAAAGCTTGAGCACGATTTGGAAAATTTGCAAACAACGCTTTAAAGTTTACTCGACAGAGTAGTCAAGTCTTGATTTTGGGCGCTCAAATAAATTAAAAAAGTCCGCTCATTTTTTCTATCTAGTCTATTCTCGCCAAGCCTCCTATCATTCAATTTGACATATTTAATTAAATAATTTTTTTTGTTTTTGTTTTTTTTTTTTCTCTCTAAATAAATAAAATAATCTTCAAACATAATCCATTAATAAATAATTTATTTAATTGATGTCGCCCTTTGACAATAGAAACGCCCCGATAGCCCATTTGATTAGATTAATTTATTTCAGCTGAAATCATTTGACTGTCTTGTCTTTTGATAAAAAATGCTTTTTTTTTTTTTTTATCTTTTTTGTTTGAGAAACCGTGCGGCTTAATTTTTCAAAATTTTTGAAATTTTTTTTTTGATGATGAATGCTTAACAAAAAATATTTCTCATCAAAAAAAATTAAATTAAAACTCCTGGCATCGTTGCCAAGTCGTTTAGGCTAATCATAAAAGTAAAAAGTAATTTATTTTTTTTTAAATTTAATGACAAACAAGAATTAATCATACTAAATAAATTTTTTGTTTTGCTCATGATGCATCCGTTCTGAAATTTGGCATTATTATTATTATTTATTTCATTAAACGTCTTAAAGGCGATGTAAAGTAATAAAATTAAAAAATAAATATTTTTATGTTGTTGTTGTTGACACACTATTTAGAAGACATATTACCAAAATTTCCACCTACATTAAGGCTCTTAAAAAAATCACAATTAAATTCGCTGTTTATATTTTTTTCTATATTTTAAAGCAATTCAAAGCCATAGCTGAAAATGCATATTGTTGAATTGTAAATTAAAGAGAATTTGTAAATATTTAAATAAAATTAAGAAGGTTGATTTTTTTAGAAAAAAAAGTTTTTTGCTACCAAACGAATTTGTGGCAATAATTTAAATATATTTTTCAGTTCTATTTAGTTCTTAAAAAATCGTGAGACTTTGTTTGTTAAAATTGATTTGTTTCGTGTTAGTAAAAACTTTTTGTTTTAAATCTCTAAACCAACTACGGTTCTTAGTTAAAGAATTGGTCCAAGAATCCAATACTAAAATAAGAAATGAATATCTTTTTTTCAAATAAATTTTTGAATAGAAAACCGTCTTTAAATTGCGTATTGAAACATATTTTCTACCAGATTAAGGATAAAATATTCTTTTATGTAAATTAAGAATGAGAAAACATGATTTCACTGATTCATTAGTTCAAATTACACTAAACTTAATATTTAAAAAAAAGTTTGCATTCGCCTCAAATCAATGAATATCTATTTCAACCTTTAGCTTTAGATCACTAAAAATAGAGTAAATATATCATAAATAGTTTAAACTATTTTTTGGCATTTATCGACATTTTTCGATATTAGACTAAAATTTAAAATTGGTATTTAGTTATCAAATTTCCAATAGAGCCTAATTTTTTCTTTTAAAAATCATTTTAACAAAAAATTTTTTACTCATTAACTAGTTCAAATTTTTTATACCCATAAGAGAATATTGAAAAATTTTAGCATGCATGACGAAAACTTATTTTGTTTATAGCTTTTGACCTTAATACAAAAAAAATATTTATTTGTTTACAAAAAATATCTTGAATTTTACAGACTAGATCATAAAATTTAATTTAAATCATACATAATAAACTTTTTTGGCATTGTGTAATCATATGATTAATTTAATTATCTAATAACCAAATTTGCTATTTTAAATAAAAAAATTTTCCTAAAATATTGAAAATCTTTGAAAACTTGTTTATAAATTAATTTTTTTTATTTAAATTTTGACCGAAGCAACTTATTTTAAAAGCCGTTAAAAAATACTAATTAAAAAATAATTAGAATCAAACAAGAATCAGATTCCAATTATTGCATCATTTTTTATTTTGGAATATATCCGTTTAAATATCAAAGCAAAAAGAAAATACAAAAAAATTGATTCATGACAAATAACAATTTCGTCGTAATCAAAAACCGTATGAAAATTGATAAAAATTTTTAACAATTTTATTCGAATAAACATTTATTTAATCTATTAATTTATTATTCTAAGGCTCTTATAATACTGTATCCGAAAATTGTTATTATTATTTTAAATAATGTACCATTTAATTTCTACTGTTTAAGAATTGAACTCAATTTTGTAAGAAAAACTTAAAGTATTATCTGGAAGGAATAAGTGATTTTTGCATTTTGAAAAATTATAATATTTTTTAGAATTATTTGTCCAAAAAATAGAAAAAAAATAATTTATTTGACAAGCATAAATTTCATTGTTTGGAATCATTTTATCGATTTGGCAAACATTTATAAATTTTTCAAAATAGATTTCTGTTTTGTTAACAATAAAACCTTTTAAAAAAATAGTTATCAAACAGAGGCTCAATTATGTATAAGAACCATTGAATAAAAAAATTCTGATTTAATCATATATTATTTTAATCTATATTTTAAAGTATTTTTTTTTAATTAATATTCAATTTTTAGTTTATCAACACAAACAATTAATAAATACATCAATAATTGAGCTTTAATAATGGACGGATGGTCACCACTGGACTAGAAGTAATAACTAACTTATTTATTACTATAAATTATCAAGAATTTCGTGGAGTATGTCTATCCAGCAGGTCATCAAACAAAAATAACCGAAGAACAAATAAAATCTGTGAAAGAAATTCGAGGAACACATGGGATTCAATAAAAGAGCCTTCACATTTTTGAGTTTAGATTTTCCAAATAGTGGTGACTGAAACCAGGAATGGAAGGAAGGAAAATACATATGAATAAATATAATAGATGATTTTGATAATCTTTCTTAAAGGAAAATTTTTCCAATTAAATTTTTCTAATATAAATAAATAAATTATAAAATGACAACTCTTGTGCCCCAATCATTTAATTATTTTAATTATTCCTTCAAATTTCAAGATTGAATCCTGAATATAATTTAAAAATGCTTTAATTAGAGAATTACAAAGCCAATTTTCTAATAATTATTTAATATTTCACCAAAGAATCTAATTACTTAATTTTATAAGAAAAACTTGGAAAATAGTCAAAAATCAGTATTTTCTTGCTATTATACTCGGAAAATTCCATATGACTCATGTTATAGCATATTCATCTTGTAAGATCAATATACTGCTCAATATATGAATTTTTAATGCTGAACTAAATCATACTATTTGAAAAAGAAGAAATAAAGATAATTTATTTTTTATTAAATTTCATTTTTTTAAAATTTACCAGGTGCTTAAATTGTAATGAAAAAATTTTTTTTAAAATCTAAAAAAAAAATCGGCTTTAAAAAAAATTTTTGTGTAACACTAAAAATGAACTTTTTTTAAGATTATATAAATAACATTCTAACTTAACTTTTTGCCAAAAATGCTATGCATTTAATCAAATCTTCAATTTGAATGAGCGCAATTTTAAATAGGAAAATGGCACTTAGAGATTTAAACAATAATGAAATTGAGAATTTTCCGCATTTAAAATTTTCCATTCATAATGTTGTTTGCTCATTTGGAACATCATGTTACCTGAATTTGCGCAAAATAGCCTTGAATGGTTTGAATGTAGAAAATAAAGGAGATCGTTTGTTTATGAAATTGCGTAAACCAACAATAACAGCAACCATATTTTCGTCGGGAAAAATAACATGCGCAGGTGGAAAATCGGATGATGAGGCACGAATTGGCGCAAGAAGAGTAGCAAGACAACTTCAAAAACTAGGCTTCAAAGTAAAATTCCTCGACTATCAAGTTGTTAATGTAATGTCGACTAGCAGTGTACCATTTGTCATTAATTTATCAAAATTGGCCAAACAGTATCCTGGTGACTGTGAATTTAATCCCGAACTATCTCCATTTGTTTTTATTAAAATTAATTCCTTAAATACTTCTGTAAATGTTTACTCAACGGGAAAATTGACAATTATGAGTTCTAATGTAGATTCAATTTCTAAATCACTTGATTATATTTACACTTTTTTGTATCAGTCAAAATCTTAAATTAAACTAATTTAATTAGCATTTTTTGTATAGTCCGTCACGATATTTTTTCAAATAAATAAAATTTAAATTTATATAAAATTGCTTATTCTGAGACTAATGCATGAATGAATCCAAGTGCTATACAGAACCATATTTTGTGGTTATTTCGACTAACTATGGTTGCCTAGCAACAACAAAAATGTATAGAGAGTTAAAAAAATTGAAAAAAATATTTTGCTAATAAAAATTTCTAAATATAATTCGAAAATGGATGATAAAATATTGGATTCGATGAGTGATTGGAAAGAGTATTTTTTTGGATGCTCATCTAAAGCGCTAAGTCCTCATGAGGCACGTCTGGAGGAGATCAAGGAAAAAAATTTGACTGTTGATTTTTTTTGTATTGAACTCAATTCTGTCGAGGGCATGTCACTAAAACTCCAAGACTCTGAGCAAAATTCAAAGATAAGTCTAAATTTAAGTTTATTCGATACAAGTTTTAAGCGCTTTTATGGCATAACTTGGCCTAGTCCAGCTAAAAAAGCAAACAAATCAAGCGGAAAATTGGAATTGAACGAACTAAGCTATTTTTCAACAGCACTCAAAGACGAACATGTCCTGATTGTGATAGAAATAGTGATCAATTCAAATGAACGTGCCAGGAGCTGTGGATGGACTTTTTTTCGTCCATTCACATCCAATAACGAGTCGAACAAGCGACTTGGTTTCTATTATGGAACCCCTAGAGCTATTTTTTTCATAGACGAACCATTTGAGAGGTGTCCGCAGCTCAAAGAAATATCTGGCTTATATTTAAATTTCAAATTTTCGCAAAAAAAAAAGCTGTCTTTCATAAAGCAATTTTTGCCAGAAAATGTTTTTCTCGGAAGACTAGAACGTATTGGTGGAATATTCACCGACCCTTCAGTAAAATGTAATTCTAAATGCTAAATTTTAATTTTAAAAAAATAATTTTTCTTTTTTTTTTTGTTATATTCAAGCGTCACTTGAAAAACCTAGACTAGTGCCACAAGTGTCTGTAATTATTGACGATTTATTCATCAATTTGCATCCGAATGTAAATAAATTCGAAAACGAATTTTGTCAATTGGTCGCACAGGACAAATCTTTGTGGGACAGCAT
The DNA here is from genome assembly GCA_010279815.1 of Brachionus plicatilis. Taxonomy (NCBI): domain Eukaryota; kingdom Metazoa; phylum Rotifera; class Eurotatoria; order Ploima; family Brachionidae; genus Brachionus; species Brachionus plicatilis. The sequence goes on from QEOQ01000508.1 coordinate 1,720,188, forward strand.
CAAGATTGAACCGAGTATGATCTCAATCATCGAACGAAGACTTAAAGTAATAAAAAAGGAATAATATTTATTAAAACCCAAAAAAAATCTGCAGCTTAAACTCAGATCTTTGTCACTCGAACTTTAATGAATTTTCTACTAATGGACTCTTTGAATTAATAGGATTATGTGATTAGTGCACATGGCGCAATTTTTTTAAACACCATCAGGTGACAAAGAAAAATTAAAGACTCCTGAAAAATTCTGAGAGCACTTCATATCCCAGACCTGCATGTCATCTTCATTCTTTTACGAAATGAACATTATACAAGATATTTGAAGACATATTTAAGCTCCTTAAACATAATACCATTCTGTAAAAGTAGCGTTGGTTCATCAGCCCGACTAATGATGATGAAGAGCAACAAACATCATTGCGAGTAGATTTCAAATAATAGCACCTTAAGAGGTATGAAGCTAGTCTGTAATAGCTTCAGAGGTTAAAAAAAATTTTATTTTTAATAGAAGTTCTTAAAATTCAGTAGCTTTTGGAAGCAGTGATTGCGTTTTTTTAGCCTTGGATTTAAATATTACCCAAATGTCCTTATGATAGCATATATTTTTTAAAAAGAACTGTATTTTGTTCAAAATGATATTTTGTTGACAAAAAAAACTCTTAGTGGTATAAGTTTGGTTTAGATTTCAATTCGATATAATTCAAAATAATAAAATATCAAATTGTTTTTTATTCTTTATTCAAAGTTATTTTGTGAATGAAAAATGGTGCTTCACAAAAAGTTGCATCAACTGTCAAATTCTGCTGATGATGTGTAAAGTTTCGGATGAATGTAATAAGCTCAAATGTAATTTAATATCTGTTAAATTATCAAATTTATGTAGCATCATTTTCCATTCATAGAACTTAATTTTTGAAGTTAAAGAAAAATGTTATCAAATTTTTTGTTAATCTTTTCATTTCACAAAACCTATTATTTCGGGTTTTTTTTTCTAGTTATTTTGATTTTCGTCAGAGAAATGACCCACAAAACTCGTTTTTATATTTAAATTCTGAAAATAGTAAAAAATCTGAACAAAATTCATGTTTAAATTTCTTATTTATAGTTTAATTAATCCAAAAGAAAACTTTGCTAAATAACCTAATTTTTTATGAGCATTTAAATATCTGAATTTTTTTTACTAATACGCTTTATTTGGTACGGTTTTTAAAGTTTAAAACACTGCTTCATCAAGCTCAATTTTTAGCTTATTCAAAAATTTCAAAAACAAATTAAATTAAAAAATAATTAATCACAAACCGCTATTTGAACTTTTTATTAGTTGATCTACATATTTAAATTTTTTTTAATTGCTTTTAAAGATTATCTTATTTTAGATTTTAGATTTTTAATAGGATAGGATTAATCAAATTAGATAAAAAGATGAAATCAAGGAGATATTTTTATTAAATAAAAGATAAAAATATTATTTTGTAGATTAAAAAAGCTATATAAAAAGTACTTGTTAAATTTCTATTTTTCACTTGAATGGTTTGAACATCATTAATACATTTCTTTGGCTTACCACGACTACTGTTTTACGTTGGATCCAGCAGGAAATATATTATAAGTATGGCGTGGCGGCATCACATATGCCTCGGTATCAGTAGCTTCGGATCTAGGTTCAGTGCTTTTGGAACAAGTGATAGGAATCGATATATATAATCTGGATAGATTATCTTAAAATTGAACTTATTTAGTACTCAAGCTAAAAAAATGTTCATGCATTTATAACTTATATTTAATTAAGTTTACTTATTTAATTAAGTAAAAATTTTCAATTTCATGTAATGTTAAATAAAAATTTCTATTTATTTAATTTTCCCCTCTATGAATACATTATTTTATTTTATTACCTAATTATTTCATCAATTTATTAAATCTGTGATCAAGTAAATTCGGCAATGTGAAATTTTAGTACAAAAATTACAGTACAAAAAGTAAAAATACTATAATTTATTTTCTAATTGTGCAAAAATGGCTCTATAAAAAGTACAATATTGTACAACTTTTGTGCAACCGAATTCCAGGCTCTGCAAAAACTCTGCAATTTATTGCATTTTTTAATCAAATATTTTTTAATGGTGTGCATTTTACAGAAAATTGCAGAGTTTTTGCAGAGCCTGGAATTCGGTTGCACAAAAGTTGTACAATATTGTACTTTTTATAGAGCCATTTTTGCACAATTAGAAAATAAATTATAGTATTTTTACTTTTTGTACTGTAATTTTTGTACCAAAATTTCACATTGCCAGTAAATTCATCTTTTTATAAAGTGTTCATTAATATTTTCTGATAAAATAATGTTCTTTGAATTTTTTTCTTGTTTTTTCATACAATAATTTTAATTTAGGTCGGAATTCATAATGGTTGGAGGTATATACACGAACCATATTATGCCGAATTGTCAATTGACGATAGCAAATTTTTGCAGAAATCATCTCAATTTCTAAGCAGCAAAAGGTTAAGTCTCAAGAGTAGCCTTAAGCCAAAAAATAATGAAACTGATCCAGAAAATATCACGTATGACATCAATATTATAAAAAAGCTTTTTTTAAATATTTCAATAATTTTTTTCAAAGAAATGCCACAAGACTCAAAATGAGAAATAGTTTAGTATTGGATCAAGTGTTTGAGGACTCTTTGTGCGCCATAGTGTTCGAGGTTGAATATGTGATCAATGTTCCAATACAAGTTCAAATTGACAAAGATCCGAGAAACAAAAATTCCCAACTAGTCAAAAAAAGATTCGAAACACACTATGTTCTGATCAGATGGGCAGCTTATTGTCCATTCACAGACAACTTGAACAAATTAGACCAGAATCGAATTGAAATTAACATGTTTGGCTCGGGCTTCGAGTCAGTAAACCCGGGACAGAGACTTGTCTTCAAGCGTCCAGACACTAGGATGCAGGATGAACAGTCTTCAAAGTCAGCCTATGGTCGTATTGTGTTCGATATTCGAAAAGGCAATGAGGTTAATTTCAAAAACCGTCCTGAATTCGATCAAGAACTCGATCAAGAATTCGAGTCCGAGACAGACATTCACACTAAAGCTAGTATTCCAAAATTTAAATCTTCCCAAAAATTAAATGAAACTCAACAGAAAACTGTTAATGACTTGTATAGCTCAATGATGTCAAATAGAGATCAAAATTATCACAGCCCGGAGGCCAACTTGCTAATGAGTCAACTAATTCAGAGAGCTTCAGAATCGCAAAAATTGTCCGGGCTTTTTCAAGGCAGCATTGAGTTGTATCCAATTCACAATCCAGCATTGCACCAGCCTATTCTTGCCTTGAGCCCGGGCCAAATTGGAGGCAGAACCATGTCCAGAGCAGCATATGCAAAATTGAACAGTGCAAATTTTCCTTCTATCCAGGACCGTTTTGGAAAACCAGCACATGTCCTAGACTCCAATTCGCTACTTCAGTTTGACTTACAGAAAGAAGAGTCGGACATGCTCACCCAAAATCAAATTATCTTTCAGTTTTTGGCGTTTTCACGCACTTTAGAGGCTCGCAAAAATGATACATCTGAACTTAAGCCAAAAAATATTTTTCTCACTTTCCAATTTTATCGTTTTCCTGAGTTTAAAACTCCCAAGTTAAAGCTTGATAAAATAATGGAAGACTATTCACTTTCGTCAAATAGTACTCCATTTATTCTAAAATTTGTTGACAATGAAACAAACAATTTAAATGAATCGCCAGGATATATGCTGTCGTATGGTGTGGATCCATCTAATTTGAAGTTTGGCGAAAAAAGAATATTTCTTCAATATTTAGCCCATCATGCCATGTTCATTGATGTGTGGGATGCGGACACTTTGCACTTGATTGGCACATGTACCTTGCAGCTGAAAGAATTGCTGCGTCAAGGAAAAGAAGCAGTTCAGTCAACTTTTGAATTGGATGTAATGAGCACCGAATATGATGATGATAATAGGCTAAATAGTGGAGCTGGATCTATTGGAATGGCTTATTCGAGTAATAGTCACATTAAATTTCAAGGTCTACTCCATGTGAGAATTGGAAATATCGGAACCCCTGTCCCAGACAAGAACGATCCAATCAAAGAGACTTCACTTGCTCCATCCATGCCTTATACCAGAGTCATTGCATCCAAGAGTTCCATAAATTCTTTTGGAGAACAAAAATTGTTGACTAGAAAAATTGACGAGACCAATTCTAAAGGATTTATAACTCATAATTATTCCAAAGCTCATCATATGACAGACACTTTCAAAGATATTCATGCAGCTCTTAGCAGTAAATCATCAAAATCATTGGCAGTATTTTTTTTATTTTTAAATTTTATAATTTTTAAATTTTATTTTAGGATAATGGCGATATTGATCCATTGAAAAAAAGAAAATTAAACCGAATGGAATTGCTAAGGAAATTGAAAAATGCAGAAATACCTCCTCAGCTGCTTGGTAATCATCGGAGAATTATTCAAGAAAGGGACAAAGACTTGAAGTATTTTTTTTTAATAAATGAAAATTTTTATTTTTAAAACAATATGAATGAATTTTAGGTATCCATTGATCAATTTTTGATTTATTTTTAGTTTCCTGAGAAAAATAATTAGAATTAAGAGATATAAATAAGAAAGCTTTTGGCTCCAAAGTGATTAATTTCCTAAATTTAATCGTTAAGTTCTATTAAAAAATAATTTAAAATTAAAAAAAAAAACTCAAAAATTTAATTTTTTATTTAATAGTAATGATTTTTAGTATTAAACGTAATTTTTAATAAGATTCGCTTCATTTTTCAAAAAACCTCTATTTTCCAAAACTGAGGAGTCAGGTTTCTGACCTGACGATCTTTTTTGATATATTCTTCTATTTGAATTGACATTTAAATAATAATAATTATAATAATTAGCTACTGCAAGAAACTTGCGGAGAAGTCTTACACGGAAGACTCCTATGGTATTAGCTAATAACTCGATTATACAACTAAACATTAAGGTATTCAAAATTATCCAAATTTCGAAGAAAAATATTATAGCTTTCCGTCAATTTACCAACTCTCAAACCATAGAATAAGTACTAGACACATATTTCCGACCTGCTTCACTCAACAAATCCATTTTCTAACAATTTTATTAGATAATTCTATAGATACGGATTTTTGAACTTATCGTACTCATTTTTGAATTGATTCACAGAGCAAGAATTGATCACTTCCTCAGGAAGCTTGTTCCACCCATTTACTACTCTATTGATAAAAACTGTTCCCTCTGACTTCTAATTTTAATGGCCTGCCCTGATAGTTTTTGCTTGTGTCCCCTGATTCCCTGAGCTGGCCCTGATGAAGCTATCGAGTTACATCTAGTAGGAGACTTTGTCCAATTAACTTCATTGATACCACTTTGGAATTTAAAAAGCTGGATCAAGTCACCTCTTTCTCTTCTCTCGCTAAGCCGAGTCAAACCAAGAACTGCTAGTCTCCTGCTATATTCCCAGTTCCGGATTCTTGGTACTAACTTTGTGGCTCTTCTCTGTTCATTCTCAAGTACTCTTATATCCTTTACTGTATTAGGAGACCAGACTACTGAATTGACATTTAATAATTCTAAATTATTATTAATTTGGTTTGTTGAATAATAATTTTTATTTCGATTAAGAAAAATATTTTAATAATAGTTAATTTTTTAAAATTACTTCAATTCAAATAATAAGAAAATCCTCTTTTGCAGATGATAGTGATCATAGATGATAGAGCTTTGAAATCAAATGGATTAGTAATCCAATTGAAATGTGTTTCTGTAATTTTCGTTTTCTTCAGTATCTTCAGAACTAACTAGAGAACCCATTTCTAATATGGAATCAAAATTTTTATTCTAAGTGAAAAGTTTACTCTTATCTTTTTTACGTCATATAAAACTATGGGTAATGGCAAGACCTACCGTAAATCCTTGCAAATTACACCGGGGCTGTGGTGTATTAATAGCCATAAGCCTAAGACTCGATTAGAACCAAAATTTTTTATCAATTTCATTTTCACGTTAACCCCTTTTCTTATAAAGAAAACAAAAATCAAACCTTTTAATTAACAAATACAATTTCAACTATTGCCTCAGTGTGCTTTTTTTATTTATCAATTAGTCTCATAGGATGAAAAAATTGAAAATAATATATAAGATTATAAGCTTATACTTTTTTTTTCACATTTTAATCCATGCCAAAAATTTCTTTATTAGCTTTTATAGTTTCTATTATTATTTTATTATTTTAAATTTTTTTAAATTTTTTGTTTAATTTTAGAAATGAAATTTTTTATAAAAGCCTTCTAAATAAAATAAATAATTTCGATATTTTCCAGAATTAAATTTTATTTGTTTACAAAAAAATCAAAAAATATTTATTAACTCAATTATTTTACACCAGAACCCCATGGGGGAGATTGAAAGGTTTTACGCTATTATCAAAGAAATGTTACATTCTAAAATGATAACGCCTGTTAAATAATTTTTAATATTTTTTGATCGATATTTAAATAAAAATTTATAAGTTAGGTATCCAAATAAAAAACTATTATTTCAATTTTTTTATTATAGCTTTGGAAAAGTTATAAAATTTAATTAAGATAAAAAAATTAAATTTTTATTATTTTTTACTGAAAGATTTAAAAAATTCTAAAGATTTGATTTGTCATTTAATAAAAAGAATGTTCTTTAAATCTAACTGAGTCAGATGAAATAACTTCTCATCATCAGAGTTTTATTACTTTTAAAATTGAATCCTAATTATCTTTAAATTTTTTTAAATCTTTAATCGAACATAATAGTTTGCCTAAGTCTTTATTAATTAAGTTTTAAATTTTTGAACGATCAACTTCCAGTTATAAATATTCCCTTTAATATTTTTAACCTTTAAAAATTTTTACATTCTTTTATTTATTTATTAGTTTTCTTACTGAGCTTAAGCTATTTCAAAAAAAATGAAAAAAAATAAAAACCTAAAGTAATTAGCTTACTTTTTTCACACTTGGATTTGATTAATAATAAGATAAGAAACGATTTTTTAATTTCAGTTTTCTTTCAAGTTTATTTTCTAAACATATCACATTGACATATTAATTTTTGCTTACTTTTAAATTCTGAATAAAATCAAAAATATCAACCATATTTAATATTTAATTAACTTAATATAATATCATAACTTAATTTCTTAAAAGAAAGCGAAATATCTTTTAAATTTTACAAACTACACTGAAAAAAAAGTGGTGAAGACTATTTTATTAGTTGAAGTCAGTATCTTACTTCCTATCCTTTGCACATCATGTAAACCCACTAGGTAAAGTTAGACATATTTAAAAAAAAATCACTGATTTTTGATAGTTGATGCTTGTATTTTGTTTGTACATTTGAGTCTAATATATGCCCGATTTCAAAAAATCGATCAGTTTGAAAAAAAAATTTATTTTCTAATTTAGAGAAAAATAATCTATTTTATTATAAATAAGAATTTAATTTTTATTATTAATTTTACTATAAATAAGAAAAGATACGAAAATACTGTAATTAAAATTTGATAAAATATTAAGTCGTCATCAATTATTAAATCTTCGTATTAAAAAAAAATTGATTGTCCTAAAAAATTAAACGTGGTGATTTATTTACATCATTTTTGTAAATTAAAACCAAGAAAGGATATAACCAAGAACAAAATTCTGTATTTTTGAAATATTTTAAAAAAATTTAATAGCGTTTAAGAAAGATTTAAAAAAAAGGAATAAATCAAAACTTTTTAATCAAAATATTTTATAAATGTTTTTTTAAAGAATAATGGAATTCTATCGTAATCAAACCAAACACGATCAGATAATGAATAAACTCAATGAATATATAACAACTGAGTATACAATTTATCCAAATTTTGGCATAGTGGAATTTTTCGAATTTGTCATAACAAATCCTTATAATGAAGCTCAGACAGTCACAATTATGATTGATGATGCGGAAATTCAAGTTGTAACTGATTCTAGAGAGTGGCGTCATTTGAAATTATTGCATCAAATTTACACTCAAATAGAAGAAAATATGTTCCACAAGCAAGAGGCCGTTCCGGTCGGAGTGGGCAACGGCGAAAAAAAAGACATTGTAATAAGATATCCCCAAGTTTTTCTCCGACCAAAAGAAACCATAAATATACCATTCAAATACCAAACATTTAAAACAGATTCCTCAAATAATATAATTGACCAGTATGGCCTAGTTCCTTTGGACAAACCCAAATACGAAATGAAAAAATCCAACATCTACTTCCGAGCAAATGACGGAAACCCAATTGCCATCCTAAGTCTTGTTATAGATCAGCAGCCTCATGTGGTCAATCAAACATTCCGCTTTAATGAATGTGAGAACACATTTTTAAAGAAAACAATTCGACTGCCTTCGTCAGCGCGAGTCCTGGCCTCTAATTCAAATTCGGCTCTGAACGCCGCGGATTTAAACCTTTATGGTACGGCTGTTGACAAGGGAACAAGTCAAATATATGTGAGGGCAAGTGATACGAATGTTGTTTGTGAGTCAAGACCTGTTAGTATCGGAGAGCCTCACGATATTTTTATAAAAGTGGCCACTGGTCCCTCCCCAAGTGTTAAAAAATTTTATTTAGCCATCTATGCTGATCAATATTTTGCAGTACCACTACAAATATGGAAAATTTATGTCCATTCGCTTGAGAGAATTGATGTGGCTTGTTCACTTGGACAAACAAGTCGATTTAGCTTGGTTCTCAGAGGAACTAGCTCATCAAGATTGGTCAAATGTTTCGCTAATTTGTCTGATGAAATGTCAACTATACCAGATGATCAATTCATGCTGCCAGCTAGCTCTGTTCAAGAGATCAATGTTGGCGTACAACCATCTAAATCTGGCACTCGACACTATTATTTGAATGTGGTCGATGTCGAAATGTCACATCTAGTTCATTCATGGTTTATTAATGTAAATTGTAAGCCACCAGTTATTTCCAAAGCTTTCGAGCTCACTTTACCTGTTTCCTCAAGTCAATCTGTCAATACTTCAGCACAAAAAAGAGTCCTTTTCACCAATCCGTATTCTACTGAGCGAGTTTTTATCCTAAACACAAACAGAGATGACTTGTTGACTTTTAAAGAAAGACGTCTCAAGTTATCGGCAAATGAGACCAAAACTCTGGCACTTAGATTTTTACCAAACCCGTTCACAGGTTTTGTAGAAATTTATGTTTTCATTAACAACGAAAGTGACACAAATGAAGAGACATTTGCTCTGAGAGTTCACTATGTCCAGAAATTTGATCGATCTAGCAAATAAATACTTAAATGAACAATCAATTATTTAAGCTTTAAAATTATTTTTTGAATAAAATTTTAAAGAATTTGCTTTTGAAACTCTGCCAATATAATTTTAATTTTTAAATTCTATCATATTTTAAAGATAAAATCAAAAAAGTTGATTTAGACAATTTTTTTTTGCTAAATTTTTATTTAATCCTTTAAAGTCATAGTATTTTGGTTGCTAATCCTCGCATTACATCTAGTAGCTAAATGATTTTTTACAAAATATCATCTTAAAATATATTTGATTGATTTGGTTTTATTATATAGATTATTCGAATCATGTTTTAAATCTATTTAGTAAGGGGATTAAATTAAAGATTGTATAAATTTAAATGAAAATCTAAAGATTATAAAAAAATAATATATCAAATAGATCAAATATAACAATTTTTTTTAAGATAAAATATTAAATTAATTTTCTATATGTTATTTTTTATTTTGAAAAATTTTAGCCAGAAAACTGGTTACAAGTTAATCTTAAAGTTAAATTTACAATTTCAAGATTAAGGTGGCAACAAAAAAGTGTCATTATTTTTCTAAAAGATGATTAATATTATCAAGGAATTTTTAAATAAAAAAACACGATATTTTTTTATTAATTAGTCTTACTGAATCAAAAAATATGTTTGAAATAATTAATTTTTTTCTTGTTTCTTGCACGTAAATTTAACTAAATTAGATAATGCAACTTTTAAAGCAATGTTTTCAAATAAATTAAATGTTGAGATAGATAACAAATATTTAACTATAGTATGGAATTAATTTAAAATCAGTAACTAATCGAAGCCAAATTTTCATGTTCTAAATTCTGTTTGATAGTTATCTTGTATTATTTAATTGAATTAAATTTTTTCTGGATTTCTATATTAGAAAAAATATCTCATAAATGTATTCCAATTATTTTGTAGCTTTTGGTTTAATGCAAATTTTCATTTATTTCCAATTTTTCAAATTTTATTAATGGAATATTAATGTTTGAAAAAAACAAACGGATAATCACCTTAAGTATTTTCTATCTTCATTTACCAAATAAGCTATAAATTAACTTTTATTGTTTAATTTATAACAATTTATAACAATCCAAAATTAGTCATAAATCTGAATACTTAAGTTGATATTCCGGTCACTTTTTTTTCGATTTAAACTTATATCACGGAAATATTGAAATTGAGAAAAAGGAAAAAACAATCGATTATTTATTAAAAAAACTATGATGAATGCAGGAGATGAATGCATCTCTAATTATTTGACTTTTGATTTATTTTTCTATTAGGGAAATATCTTTAATCATTATACCCGATTGTTCGTCAAGAATGAAATATTCTCCCATTATAAATTGAATTAAATACTTGTCTTATGGCACTAGATTTGTGATGAATTGAATGAAACACAGCATTTTTTTCTTGAAACATTCTTATAATAAAATAAGCTAATATGCCACAAATAATGACACTATTTTTAAAATCAAATTCCATATTGAATTTCGTTTCTTATCTTTTATTAAATAATTAAAAGAATCAGCATCAAATTTCAGCAACAAATCCTCAAAAAGCGGCAGAGATTATCAGAAATAAGATTCTAAAAGTGCTTTAATTGATTTTATTCAATATTAATTGTAATTTTCATTTGTTTTGTTTTTTTTGTGTTAAAATTTTAATATCTAAAAATTTCAAGCACTTAACAAAATTAAAAACAAAATTTTAATCTTAAGTTTTGTTTAATTTTCTAAGGTAAATCAAAATTTATATTTTTATTTATTAGGCGATGTTTATTTCCAACAACAAAAAAAATTTAATACAAACTTTCTTCTTTCTATTTAAATTAATGAATATCCAGATCCTTCGATTGAACTTTTTTTCTCAAATAACATTTCAATCAACATAATCTTTATCATTGTAAAGAAAACCATAATCAATTTTAAGTATTGCATAACTTGATTATATTTAAATTCAAAACAATTATCAAACAAAAAAAATTTTACTTTTTTAGAATCGAAAAATTTTTTTCTAACAGAAAGATAGATTAAAATTAAATCTTTTAATAAATCAAAATTTTAATGGATTTTGAGATTTTTAATAAAATTTTCGGCTTCATTTTTCTGTTCATATTTGCAATGAACAAAAGCTTCTTCAGTTAAAAAATATAAAAATCATTAAAATAAATTAAGTTGAAATATGGAATGACAGGTCCTAAATGTTTTTAGGAAAAAAGAAGAAATAATTAGGTAGCAATTACTAAATTAAGTCGAGTATTTAGTAAAATAAAAGTTTAATAAATAGTCAAGTTCGTTTTGTGTTTAGTCTAATCAAAAATGAAATAAAAAATTGTTCTAAGCACCTTATTTCTGAGAAATTAAGGCAGTCAGTATTCGATAGAGTTAGTGAACTGTTTACTGATCAATTAAGTTATTCGATTTAATTCGCTCTAATGATTCATTAGTTACATTTCAATTAATTTATTTATTAAAGCGTTTATTTTTCCTGTAGTCAAGTTGGAAAAATACTGATTCGATACTATTATTGTCTCGAAACACTCCAGATCACTATCTTTGTTAAAAATAAAAACAATAATTCCATTAGTTAGGCAAATTATTAAGAACCATATGGTTGAAAAAATTTACCGTATATTTTTGTCAATTTTTAGCTCAGCTTAAAAATTTATTGTTTATTTTTCTAATTTTTGTGACAAGTAGTTTATTAAATGGAAATTTATTTATTTATCAAATATGTCATCTAGTTAGAATAGTTTAAAAATTTCTAAAAAAATTTAAGGAATGATTTTAACAGAAATAATAAATAATATATATTTGCTACCATTTAAAATGCTTATGGAGTGTTGAAGGTAAAATTTTTGTTTCAAGACTTAGTATTTAGATGATTGATCTCTTTTAATGACCCATTAGATTTAAAATTCTTAATGGTTGATTAATTTTTTGAAAATTTGTTTATAAAGAAACTTTAATTAAACATTAGCCTTTATCGAGTTTTTTTAGCGACTTTTTAACTCTTAAAAAAGAAAATAAAATAAAATTAAAAAATAAAAATATTTTTAATCTTGGTATTTTTTGTATTTCCAAGTAAGTAGAAATTTTTAATTAAAGGTGTATTTTAAAAAATTAATAACTTATCAAAACAAAGTTTATTTACCTATTTTGTCGGATAAATTTTTAATTATCCAGGAATTATTTGCTTTATAAATTTTTAATCGTATAAATAAATGAAATTAAATTTCTAAAAGATGATTAAAACAAAATATTATATCGAAGGTTTTTCATTAAGTGTTACGAAATCAATATGCCAAGTGAAAAATAAAAAACAAAATAAATTTCTTCTAACTTATTTTTTACATCGAAGATTCACCTAATATTTTTAAGTGTTTCCTAACTCAAGAACCCCAATTTGGATCATGAAATTGAGATTTTTTTGATAATTTTCCCTTTAAAATTAAAATTTAAGAAGATTTGTCAATTTTTTATATTGTCGAAAAAAAATAATAAAAAATATGTTTGCTAAAAAAAACACGATTTTTATCAATTTATTTATATATTTATTTTAAGAAAAAAATTTTAAGCCTCATAGGCAAGTTGAAAAGGAAACACAAATATAGAAAATTAGATCAATTAATTCAAGATATTTTGACTCTTTTTGGAAAATTTCATGCACCTTAAAAATAAAATTGACTTATGATTTAGAAATATAATTTTTTTTTTTTTTGTTTGAATCAAATTTTTAACTTCCACTTTCTACAATGTCTAAAAACTTATAAAGATAGTAATACAAATTTTTTTTTGTTTTAATAAAATTCGAAACCTTGTGTGATTATATATTTTCTTTTTTTTGTTGCATTTTTTTTTATTAAAAAATCATTTATCTTTGGGGCGATAATTCAGGTTTACTCATTTTAATTTTGACATTTTTTTACCCACGCGTGAATGTAGGAAAGATATTAAAAATAAAGTTAAAGTAATTCAAAAAACAATAGAAATTATGAAAGAATATATTTGTGTTAAGCATTAATAAAATTAATTAGCTACTGCAAGATAACTAACAGAGAAATCTTACTATAAAAACTTCTATGGAAGCTAAATTTTTGATTTTATTGCCACTTGAATTAATGAATTCACAAATTTTAATTGTTTTTAAAGGATGGAATTTTTTCACTTATATTTATTTCAAATATAAATCAATAAATAAAAAATCTAGTAAAAACAATATAATTTTGTATTGATTTCAACAGGTCTTAATAAAATTTAATTCTTTAGAAAAATAATGAACGATTCAAAAGATATCTAACGAGTTTTAAACAAATTCAATTTCAAGAAGATCAATCCTCCACAAATTAACCTCTTTTTTAATTAAAAAAATTACTAATGATTACAAAAAATTAAATTTTTTTATTTAATAATTTTCAAAGTACAATTTTCATTCTAGATATTATGATTTATTTACATTGATGAATTTTTGAATATTTACAAATTTTTGAATAGTATCTTTTGAATTCAACATTATACAATACTGATTTGTAGTTTACTTTTATTCTCACTATTTTATTTATCAAAAAAGGCATTTAAGAAATAATATATTATTTTTTTTTATCTAAGAAAATTTCTGGTTTTAGATTGGGGTCACTCTTCTTAGCCAATATATTCCAATGAACCAACTTTTCTCAATATTTTTTCTTTTTCTATAAACCAAAAGTTTGAATCCATTAATGACACAATTCTGTCAATTTAACTAAAATGGATCATTCTTTTTTTATTACAAAATTAAGACAACGTTTATTTTATTCATTCTTTCTAGTAAAATAAATTTGTTGGCATTTTGGTAAATCAAGAAATGGAAGATTTTCACATTAATTTTTCTTAAATAGAATTCTTCTAAAAGCCAGAAGGACACAAAAATCAGAGACTGTTTTTCTTTGAATTCAAAGAGGAAATTTTTAGTAAAATATTTTATTAAAATAATTTTTTTACTTAAAACTACTATTTAAAAGTTTATTAATTATTTGGCATGTATGCAAAAAAATAGTCTAAGGATTTGGACTGTTGTTTTGTATGACTTAATTAAATTTTAATTATTGGTAGAGTAGTTCGAATTAGTCAAACCGGTAATGGACTTTGAAATGAACATATCGAGAGAAAAAAAATCAATTAAAGGTATACTCTGAGAGCGCATAGCATGACTAGATTAATAAATTTGTTTATTTCGATTAACTCGTTGAAATAATCGCGTTTCAATTTGTTTGTCTTCAAGTATTGAACAGTTTCCTGATTTTGCGCTTCAATTGCAACTAAATATTTGAATTGATTTTAGTTGGGACTAATTTTTGTATTGTTCACAACAAAAAAAACTTTCCGATATGTCTCCATTTCAATCTCTCTTTAAAAAAAAAATTCGCCTGAAACAGATTGTTCAAAAGCCATAGAACTCAAAAAGTAGATGAAAAAATGTCCAGTTGTCGAACAAAACCCACTACGGTTTCCAGAATTCAATTATCTGATCATATCTAGAAACAGTAAGAAATTTTCACATTAGAACAGACCAGCAAATCAGTTAGAGTGGATGTTCATTGACCAGAAAATGGAAATTATTTTCACTCGATTTAATTTTATTAGATTTTGGAAATTTGACTCAGTCGGCCAAGGTGCCCAATTGCAATTAAGATTGGCCAAGGGCTATTTTTATTTTCTTTCATTTTTTTTTTTTTTAAAAGTAATTAACTTTAAATCTAATTTAAAGATTTGTTTGTTTGATTTAGTTGCATGTCATCACTAATTCTCAATCATTTTCATACTCGATATTTGCTTTAGAAAATCTTGATAAATTATCAACTATACTTTCAAAGAGATTCGTTTGATTTTCAAGTTCAAATCTAATTAAAGTATTTAATTACTTTCTATTATTTTTAAAGAAAAAAAGGCCTAGTTTTGTTGCAAATCGTTTGAATGTGACTTTGCGGCAAGGCTTAATTTACACCGCACAAAACCCATGTGAAACATCTTAGTACTTTATCTTAATATTTATTCTGTGTGACTTTTACAAATTTAAGAAACAAAATTGAATTTGTCAAACAAAAAGCTGACCATTTGGTCAACATAAAAATGTGTTTTAGCACAATTTAAATAACACGAGTTGCCAAACGAACATGTATCAAAAACAAAACCAATGCTAGGATTATGTTTTTCATGGCTTTGATAGATTTGTTCTATTCATTTAGCAAAATATCTAATTTCTTTGTATAAGATTTTCTTTTTTTTCTTAAGAGGGGTTTTAAAGGTTAGATAATTTAAATTAAAAATTGAATAGTTTGGCAAATTTTTATTAATATTGTGCAATGAGGAATAAAATGTGGTGATTAATTTTGTTGAGCAAATTACCGATTTTGCCGTCGGATATTTTGCATGAGAGATTTTCTATTATGCACTTGAGGATAGCGATCTAATCGCTGCAAAGTTTCGGGATGACAAGACCTAATGCCAAGGATTATGTGCTTTTTAGGAATTCAGCGCAAAAAATTGATCTATTACTTTGCCATCAGTCTTGATTTTCATTTAGCAATGTTTAGCAAACAAATTTGAGAGCTTGTTGCTTGAGCTTTTTTGCTCAAATCGGCTTTTTAAGGCTTCGTTTCATTTGGGCCTTTGTTTTTATAAGATTTAGCCGAAGCCGTACAAAGCCACTTTGATTTTTGTTGTCTTTGGAGCTTTTGCTGACCGTGAGACACAACCTAATGTTCAGAAATCAAAACGGACTTAAGGTGACTTGTAATAATGGCGTAACTATTTGCTTGAATCGAGTCTAATGCGTCAAATGGACCAGACTGATCTCAAACAATGGCTCAAATTAAAGACACGATTTTGAAGATAATTTCGCTAAAAGATTTGAAATAGTTTTTATTTTCTTTAAAAAAAAA
>QEOQ01000508.1:1736603-1865327 GCA_010279815.1 Brachionus plicatilis
ATAATTTTTTTCTAAATTCTTAGGTCTCCGAGTTAAGATTTGACTTTTTTGTTTTCTTTTTGTCAAAATAAATATTTTTAAAATGATGGTTACAAAACCGGACTGGCAGAATACCTCTAATGATTCCGAAAATATTCGGAAAAAAATACTCATCCAAATCAAATAAATTTTAATGGTCTTTATGAATTTTTTTGTTCAGCTAAAAGCCCTGCTTGTTTATACTTAGTAAATTTTGAAATAATTAAAAATTTAACTATAAACTAAAGTAATCATTTGTTTTGAGCAACTATTCCCGAGCTGATCTCGGAATTATCGAGCGTATAATAAATTAAACCCGAATAAAACTTGAATAACCCAAAAGCCGTCTTATTTTAGATTTAAATGTTAAAGCAAAGAGAATAGGCCAAGTTGAAAAAAAAAAGTTGTAAAAAAAACCCCAGATGAAGAAAGCATACCAACTGGCATACATTTTTTTACTAAAAATTTTATCAATTTCCATCTTGTCACTTGGCTCTCAGGCCGGTCATGCTAGTCATGAGCTATCCTGGAACAAAAGCGAAGCAAGACTCAAATATCATGACTTGTGGCACGAGGAAAACGAGGTGGTTGTAATAAATTGCTCTTTGGAAGTCAGAAAAGACCAGCATGTTGTATGGCACAGGAAATATGACAAAACAGCTGTTCATGTGCTGACCATTGGCAGCGAGACTTTTATTTCCGATTTGCGCATTCGACCCATAAAGCAAGTATTTCCGTCAGACACCAATGCTCTGATGGATGACGATTACAAGCTTACATGGAATTTGGAAATAAGAAGGCTTAAAAAAGAAGATTCAGCGCTGTACTATTGTGTTCTCAATTCGGAAAATGCCTATGGACAAATTTATAGACTCAATGTTTTATGTAAATATTTCAAAAATTTTGTGGAATTTTTTTTTATAAAATTTTTTTTAGCTGAGTTCAAAATTTTGAATGACTCTGAGATATTTTTAAATAAAACAGACAAAAAATTGGAGAACCATGATGCCAATCGTTTCAATTCAGTCAATAACCATGTGGTACTAATTTGTAAATATGACGATGTGCTGGGTCCAAATGATCACATACGATGGTACTTCAATCGGCACAGAATTCGAAGCTTCTCACATTTTGACATTCAGAACAAAAGCGAACAAGCTGAGACAAATAAGCACTCGATAATTCAAATTGTTGACCATTCATCCAAATCAACATATAGTAAACTAATAATACCCAATTTTAATCCCAAGATTGACCAAGGAAAATATCATTGTGCATACAAAGGCCTAATTCACTCAGTGCGAGTGCATACAGAAAATTTGAATGCAAACAGCGCCCGTTTTATTTATAAGCAGTCGATTTTTTCAATGCTAAATACATCAACGAAAAATGTCAGCTCAATGTACACTTTTTTAATGATGGTTTTTTTTTACAAATTTTTTCACTAACTCAGTCACAAAAATAATATTTTTATTTGAAGATTTTTAATTCTATTTTTGAAATTAATAAATTGATATTTAATGAATCTATGTTTTAGAATATTAAGCCGTTGAGTATGAATCTTTCGTTTAAAGTTGACTTTAAAATATTGTTTTGTTTAAAAATGAATAAATGTACCCTTTTTTTAATTGATTTTTTAATTTAAATACGAAAATTTAAATTATTTTAAAATATGGCGTCTACGTTATAATAATCTCTAAAAAAATAAAAATAAATATTTATTTTTTTAATTAGAACTTTTCAAATGTTTATTGGAAAATGATTTTTTAAATTAAATTAATAATTATATTTATTCTATTTTACATAAACAAGTATGTTTATTGTGCATTTTTTTAAGAAGAAAAGTTATTCAATTTTTTAATTTTCATTCTTTAGTTCATTGTGAGTGAATGTACAAAAAATATTAAACAAAATGTTTTTATGTTTTAAATGGTCACAAAAATGATTTTAATATTTTTAAAATTTTGATACGCATCAATTATACCAGAGCTTTTTAAAAGTCTCTAGGCTTCAGGTCATTTTTAAGCATTTATTTTTGACTTATGGCTTTATACAACCCTAAATGGTGCGGCGTACTACAGTAATTTTATTTTATCTCAATGAATATTCACACTGATAGAACAAAATTTTTTAATGAAGTTTTTCTTTTATAAAATTTAGAATGAATCAAATTAGAATTGGTAGATATGACTTGAGAGAAAAAATTTTCAAAAATTTTAAATAACTGTCCAACTTAAAAAAATCAAAACAATTTTTCTACAACCTACTGAGGCTTTTTATTTATTTATGATTTATCAATAAAATTTTAGACTAATTTTTTTTCTTTCAATTGACTGTTGATCCTAATTTTTATGATTCTAGTTGGGATAAATCAATCAATGATAAGAATGTAGCATAATTTTTTTTTTAATTTAAATTTTATTAAAATGCAATTAAAACAAAATTATCTCTAAAATATTTTATTATTAAATATATCAACAATAAACGGAGTAGTTCAAAAAGAATTAAAAATAAAAAAGGACATAAACAATGAATTTTTATTTTTATCGGGCCATTTTTACTCTAAAAATCCATTCCACCCATGCCTCCCATGCCTCCCATTCCGCCCATGCCTCCCATACCGCCCATACCTCCCATACCAGCGGCTGGCTTATCTTCCTTTGGTTGCTCAGCAATTACACACTCAGCAGTGGTCAACAGCGAAGCAACACCAGAAGCGTCTTGAAGAGCAGATCGAACCACCTAACACACAAAAGACAAAATATTTAAAAAAAAGGCCATTTCATTTAAAGATATTATATACCTTAGTTGGATCAATGATACCAGCTTTTACCATATCAATATATTGATCTTTGCTGGCATCATAACCAATTTCAGCAGATGTTTGCGACAATATTTTGTCAACAATAAGAGCGCCTTCTTTGCCGGCATTTTGAGCGATTGTGTAGGCCGGCATTTTGAGAGCTCGTCGAACAATCTCTAGACCAACTTTTTGGTCATCATTGGCAGCAGTCAGGGAATCTAACACTTTGATTGATCTCAACAAGGCCACACCACCACCTGGTACAATACCTTCTTCGACAGCAGCACGAGTGGCACACAACGCATCGGTGATTCTGTCCTTCTTTTCGTTCACCTCAACCTCACTTGAACCACCAACTTTCAATACAGCAACACCATTGCTCAATTTGGCCAATCTTTCCTGCAATTTTTCTTTCTCGTATTCGGAAGTAGTCTCGGCAATCTCTTCTTTTATTTGCTTAACACGACGCTCCACTTCTTCAGCATCGCCTTTGCCTTTCATCAACAAAGTGTCATCTTTGGTAACAACCACTTCACCAACTTGACCAAAATCATCTAGTTTGATCTCTTCTAGTTTGGTCAAGTTTGCCTCATCGCCAAATAGAGTGGCACCAGTCGAAATGGCAATGTCTCGGAGAATATTTTTGCGATTGTCTCCGAATCCTGGAGCCTTTACAGCGCACACTTGCAGATTAACCTTAAGTCTATTTATGACCAAAGTGGTCAGGGCTTCGCCTTCGACCTCCTCGGCAATTATCAGCAATTGTTTTCGCTGAGCGTTGGCAAGCTCAAGGGCGGGAATCAGCTCTTGTACACTTGAGATTTTTTTCTCCGAAATCAAAAGAAAAGCGTCCTGAAATTCACACTTGGCTCCTTTGGTCGAGTTCATGAAGTAAGGTGAAATGTATCCACGGTCGAATTTGAGGCCTTCGATAATTTCGAGCTCATCATTCAGGGTCTTTCCATCTTTGACAGTGATCACACCATCTTTGCCCACTTTTTTCATGGCATTCGAGATTATGTCACCAATGCTTTTGTCCCCGTTGGCCGAAATGGTAGCCACTTGGCTGATTTCCTCGGGAGTGGTGACTGGTCTCGACAAGCGCTTTAATTCAGCCACAACAGATTCAACTGCGCTCATGATGCCACGTCTCACCTCAATCGGATTAGCTCCTTGGCTAATTTTTTGAAAGCCCTCTTTGGCAATAGCTCTGGCCAGCACGGTCGCAGTGGTGGTGCCGTCACCGGCCTTTTCGTTGGTGTTGTTGGCCACGTCCTGCACAAGCTTGGCACCGAGGTTTTGAAATTTGCACTTCAATTCGACGGCCTTGGCAACAGTGACACCGTCTTTGGTGATCTTGGGACTTCCCCAGCTTTGTTCAATGATCACATTTCTGCCCTTGGGGCCCAAAGTGACCGCCACTGCGTCCGCCAACACGTCAACACCTTGCAGCATCTTTGCTCGCGCACTATCACCAAACTTTACATCCTTGGCATAGGCACGTCCCGTGACCAGCGATGAAGCAACCCGTTTGCTAGATGAAGCCAATCTTGTCAATCGATACATTTTAGTTAACTTTTTTATATGATTTTTTTTATCTAAATTTCGGTATAATTTTTTTCTAAAATTTATTTCACCCTAATATTTGAATTTAGAAACAAAATTCGAGAAAGTTTTGGAAATTTCAAGCACATGTTTTCATGATGAAAGATTTCAGTAAAAGTATAGTTGTTTTAAAACAAAAAACAAAAAAAAAAAAAAAACAAAAATTTAAATTTTGTTGCATTCAAATTTAAATAAAACGAGTAGAGAATGCAAGAGAAAATGAAAATGGTAGAGACACGAGTGCTAGATAGATTTGAAAAAAATTTGAAATATTGCAATTTAAAGTCGAGAATTTTCTAGAATTTTGCCGATGAACACACTTTTATATAACCTTAATATCATCTAAAAATTTCAATCTTTATTTTAGAATTACAAAAAGATGTCTGGCGCTATCAAAAAATTGATTCCATTATTCGACCGAGTCCTAGTCCAAAGATTCGCCAAAGAAACCACTACCAAAAGTGGAATTGTATTGCCCGAAAGTTCGAATGTAAAAGTGCTTGATGCCACAGTCATTGCTGTCGGTCAAGGAGCTCGCAACCAAAATGGAGATTTTGTACCTTGTAGTGTAAAGCCAGGCGATAAAGTTCTATTGCCAGAGTATGGCGGCAGCAAAATTGAAATCGAAAATAAAGAATACTTTTTGTTCCGTGAATCTGATATCATTGGAAAATGGTCAAAATAAAATATAAAAAATTTAAGAGATTTATTTATGATGTTTTTGTGTTTTAGTTCATAATAAACTTGTTAATTTACAAACAATAATTTTTAATTTAATAAACATTATATGAGAGAAAAATTTTGTTTTTGCAAATCAATATTCCAAATTAAATATAAGGATCACACAATCGACAAAAATTTAAGAAACAAATGTTTGAATTTAAGTTGAATCTTCCCAATTTTCACCAAATAAAAAACTTTAAAAAATTATTACGATTACTGTCGAATCGAATCTTGAAAATTATCAGTTCTAATATTATCAGAATAGATTTGAAAAAATCGGCTATTTTTATAATTTAGATTTAATAATAATAAAAAAAATTTTTTAAAGTCCATTTTATAAAGAACAAAAATTAATTTTTCACATAATAAATCAAAAATTTTAACCTGCATTCAATTTGCCGCTACGATTCACTTTAAAAAAGACAAGTGTTAAGATCTTACTTTTTAAATATTAAATTTGATTAACCCATAAGTAAATAAAAAAGCATAATAAATTGAAACACTTAACCACTTAAGATCAAATTTTATTTTCATTAATTTAAAATACTTTTTTTCATTACTTTTTTAGTAAAAATTCTACGTCTGGACTAAGTTTTAGCATTTTATTAATGTTCTTGTTTAATGAGTAAATACAAGAAATTGTTTTCACATTTTTTAATAAAATTTAGCTTATAATTTATTTCATTTTATTTTTTAATTTAAAAAAGAAATATTTTTGTACCTTTTAAAATTTTGAACATTTTATTTTCAGTATTAATTTTCAAAAGGCAATTTTCATTTTTTTAAATTAAATATTAATTAATTTAATAATATTAATTTTCAATCTTCCATGTGTGAAGGTAATGGAGTTTTTCATTTTACCCCAAATCAAAAATATCATTTTTTTTTGATTAATTTAGAGATTAATCCAAAAAGCCAAAAACTAAATTAGTAGCTAAACGTTGTCAACGATTTTCATTATAAGAACTAAATATTTACGAACTAGTAAAACTTAACAAAAATACTGACGGCCAAAAATGTGGAATTTAAAAAAAAAATTTGATTTTTTTTGAATTTTTTTAGTTTTTTTTTAAATTTTTTAAACTTGAAATTTTTTATTTTTTTACATTTTATTTCATAATTTTACACAAAATAATGTTATAAACTGTAAAAAAATGAAATTTTTTGTAATAAAATTAAATTTTCACTAAACTCTGCTTCTTATGAATAAATTATTGAATTGAGTAATATTACCCGTTTTGCAGTTTAAAGTAAAACACTGTAGTTAAGTTATTAGGTGATGATACTTACTAGGTGATCAAGAGAAAAACTAAGCTACGTTTTTTATAAAGCTAAAAATACTTGGGAACACTTTAAACTTAAGTAAATTTTTGACAAGCTTTTTTTAAAAAATAATTCATTTTGGAAGTAAATGATATTTGAGACCGTCTTTACAGGCCAAGAGTGAATGAAAACTACAATTAACAAAAATAATCATGCTAACTTAGGAAGTTGAAAAAATATTAATGATCTAAAGCTTTTAAAATTGTTAACAATTAAGTTAAATTGTTTTACTTCCATTAAATATAATGTTTTACACAAAATTAAGTTAAAAACATAAAAAAATCTGCCAATCCTAAGCTTTGGAATTTGAAAATTAAAATAAGTTCAAAGTCCATGTTTTATTAGGCAGAACTATTTTTAGCAAATCTTTTTTTAGAATAATTTTCTAGCAAAATTTTTGTTTTACCAGAGGTTGAAAATTCCAAGAGCATTCAATTTTTTATAGGATTACTAATAAAAAAATTTTACCAGAATTAAATGCCTATTAAAAACTTTGGATTGGACTATAAGCCGTCAGAAAGATTTAGCAAAACTTCATTGCAAAACAATTACAATCGATTCAACTTTTATTCATATTTTAATCTTTTTAAAATGTCTTGATTAAAATTGCACTGAATTTATCTCGGCACAAAACTGCTATTGCCACCAGAAAAAAAATGAATTCTTATAAAATGGGGAAAATCTGTTTATTTATTTTGAATTTTATTAAAGCACTAAACGAGTTTTAGAATAATATTTAAATGGGAAAATTTATTTGTATTTTAAGAATTCATGTCAAAAGAATTTTTTGTTTAATTTAAGTAAAATTTTATTTTGAAAATAAAAAAAATCAACCTTTTATAAACAAAAGCCAACAATATATTTTAATAGATAATCTTTTGAGCAATATTTATTAATTTCAGTTTTAAGTCCATTTTTAATAAAACATTAATGGTACTCAAATTAAACATTCCAAAGCCATTATAAATATTTAACTAACGAGAAAATTTAATCCGCATAAACTTCTTTTTAAAATTAAAAACTTTGTCTAATGAATCTGCCAAATAAGCAGCCTGCAAAAAAAAAATATTTTTACTTTCAAAATTGATCTTAAATATTAAATCTGGTCAAAGTTTGAGGATTATGCTGTACTTAAGGTAGGCTAAGCTTGATTCTAAGTCAACTGATCATTGTCTTAATAATAAGGCTTTTAAGGTAAATTTACTAACAATTATTTGAAATATGTTCAGCAAACAAAATATTTACCGCGCCCCATTATTAAAGAAACTTAATCACTTAAATCTCACTCATTCAAAATCCAGTTCATCATTTAAAATCGATTTAATTTTTATTCATTTCAAAAAATTTTAGTAAACTTAGTCGTGATTGAAAACTAGTCATGTCAGATTCTCCTAGCAGCAACAGATCCAAAAAGAGTATATACAAGACCAGAATTGACTTAAAAAATGAGAGCTCTGTGGACTCTAATGAAGAAATTGCGTCAACTGAGTGTGCCATTAGAAACCGCAAGACCAATCTAGACCCAGAAGCTCTAAACGAAAAATTAAAACACTGCGTGATCAGGCGTAGTCCATCTAATAGAAAAAACAACCAGTACTTGATCCGTAATTCTAAGGTTTTCGAGCCAGATCAGGATCAAATTTGTGAATCAAGTGACTCTAGTGATTCCAATGAATCCGAGACCAAGTTGGATTCATACAACATTGTAAAAAACAAGCATCTTAAGCAATCAAAAGAGGCCAAGAAACTACAAAAATCTGGTCTAATTTGCTCTAAAGGCGTTGATTTTGACCAAACAGAAGAACAAGAATTGAGCTCTGAAGACTCTATGTCGAAAAAAAGTGTAACTTTTATAGTAAATAATTTTCCAGACCAAGAAATGATCGAAGAGTATGGAGAAGAAGTCGCCGAGCATGGTAAACTATCATCATCATGGTCAAAAATAAAGTGTACCTCATTGTCTGATATTAAAAATAGCCAAGAAGATCAGCTGAGAAATCAGTCATCAAAAAGCTTGATAAGTTTGCTGAAAATTGAGGCTCCACAAGAAGAGGAGACAGAAGTTTGCATTGAAGCAGACCAGTATGAAATTTGCCAAATTCATATTGAGGATTTGGATAAAAAAAATGATTTTAAAAATAATGAAAAAGTGTCTGAGTACAGCGAAAATAATATGGATTGTGAAGAACAAGAGCTATTGGAATCATTGGGTGAACTGAACAAGATGTCAACTTTGAAGCTGAACGAGCTGGCAAATAGTAGATATTTAAATGAAAAAAAGCGAAACGAAATAAATAGTTTGATAAAGAACAAAAGCTGTTTTCTCAGAAGGGTATCTTCATTTCCGACCAGAACATTGTCCAAGCGTTCCAATTCGAACACATTGTATGATGTGAAATCCAAAATAGAACAATTTGAGAAAATTAAAAATGAGTCGTCGGCCAGCACAAATTTTTTTGTGCGCGGCAAGTTTTCTAGAAATTCCTCAAAGACTGGTTTGATGAAAACAAATATTAACTTTCAGACACCATTGTCTCCAAGCGGTACTTTAAAAAATTCCGCAAAATATAAATTGCCTGATCTAGAAGAAGTGTGTGCTTTAATCAAAGTCAAAGATCTCAAGTCAATTTTTGAACCTAATTTATTAAAAGAATAGGTTTTTTCTTTCAAGTATATACAAATACTCAAACTATTAGGCTTAAGTATTCTTTCGAATTCTTAAATAAAATATATTTAATTTAACAGATTTAAAATTTTAATCGCTGAATTTAGTCGATTATCAGTTTTTTTTTGAACAAATATTTAATTAATCTCAGTAGATATATGCCGATTTTTTTATTATATCGGCTAAAAATTTATTTTAAAAAGAATATAAAAATTTAATTAAGAATTTTTTTTTTTTGCTGATTTTTGAATAAAAACTAAAATTTAATTTTGAATTTTTATTGAAATCTGATTTTTTTATCTAAAAATAAATTATTACTTTGAATAGGGATGATAACGTGCTTTGTCCATAAGATCTTTTCCAAAATGGGTCTTTTTTGTCTCAACCACCGATTTTTTAATAATATCCTTAAAATTTTGTTTAAAATTTTTACACTTCAGATAAAAAAATAAAATAAAATTTCAAAATTTTTGTCAGAAATACTTAATTGTATTCTACAAAACATCTATTATACATTATGAATACAGAAAAATACTCCTGGAATTCATCACAAATACTTACTCAGATAAATGATATTAGGGAAAAACTAGAACATTTGAAACAAAATTAGAGGGCTAAAAAATGTCATAAAAATTTAGATCATTTATTCAACTTCAAAACAGAGAACATTTCTAAAATAAATAAAAAAACCTAAAACCCAAAATTTGGAAGTCACCACTAAAGTATAAATAAAAACCGTAGTTAACTTTTCAGTTATTTTTAGAAGAATTTTAGTTTAAATGGTTCACACAAAGGAAGCAAAAAAATGAGACATTTTATTTAACTTTAATAAAAAAATTAATTTTATTTCTAAATTTTGGTAAACTTATATTCTGTTATTTAATTTTATTTAATAAATTTTTTTAAACCTAACAGTCTTTTAAAATTGTCAACATTTTAATTAAGATATATTTGAAAATAAAAATTAAACCTTAAAAATGGCTGATTTATTTTTACTTTTTTAATTCAAATTTTTTTTCGAATTTTTATTTAAATTAAAAATTCATTGGATTTTGATAATATTTAAAATAAAAAAAATATTTCGATTGATTCCTTAGAGTAAATATTTATTCACTCTTACCAATTCTTCAGATAATCTATCCTTGATAAAGCTTTTCAAAGCGTACCTTTTTAACATTAACTAGATTTGACTTTTTAACAAAATCAAAGTTAGAATTTAGAAAAATTTGAGTAGGCTTGTGGAAAAATTAATTAAAATATGTTTGCATCGGGAATCCAATATAGAAAATAAATTTAGTTTTTTTTTTTTAATTTAAATCTTAATTTGATATAAATAAGCTTGCTATTTAAAATTCAATTTTATAATTCAAAAATGGAAGCAGACATTTTCCATAAGGTAAATGAGAAGTTTTTATCAAAACTAATATTTTTGCTCAAATTTATTATTTAATTATTTAATTCAACTTGTGTGTTTCAATCTTTTGATTCCGTTTCTAATAAATCTTTTTTTTAACCTGGCAGAGGGATGTTCTGATTTTTGCTTTTGTAATAATTTCGTTAAAATATAGTTAATTATCCTTTATTTTTCAAATAGTCAATTTTAATAGTCATTAATTTACCATATTTTGATTAAGTAATAAAGAAATTGAAAACGAAGGATGGTGGTTATTAAAACAATTTAAAAAGTTGATATTTAAATTTTTTTCCATAATTTACTCAATAAAAAATGGAATTTTTAATAATAATATTTTTGGTAAGAAAAATTATTGAAAATTTTGTGAATTTTTTGAAAAATCGCTATTATTTAAAATCGACTTTTAATTTTTTAAAAAAAGCAAATTTAATTATTCTAACACCAAATTGAAGTCTTTTTCATTTAAAAATGACTTAGAAATCCAAAATTTAATCTTTTTTTAAATGATAATTAGCTTTACGGAAGTAATAGAAGACATATTCCAGAAAGTTCTCGAAATTTGTATTCAAAGGACTCATTTTTATTTGATTATGTAATTAATAACTGTTTAATAATGAGATTTTTAAAATTTTATACATACTAATATATTTTCAGGTTGACAAATCAAGATCACCATTAACTGGACTTGACTTTTACACTCCTCCAGAGCCTTTGAACCGATCACCTATTTATTCGAGTGGTTCAAACAAGCAGCCTGGTTACAATTACCCCCTTTCAGATGCAGGCAATTTCAAAAGCGCAAGTTTGAGCAGTTTCTTGGAAGGAAAATCTCGCTTCAACCATCAAGAGACAAAATCACTTCCAATTTTCAGCAACAATTTAATTAGAAAAGACATGATGAGACCAATTCACTACAAGAACAAAAGCCCATTAAACTCTGGACTAAAAGATAAAACAGAGTATCCCATGAAATTACCAGATTTCGAAGATGAGCAGTTAAATAAAAGTGTATCAATTGAATCTGATCAGGAAGAAACTTTAAGAGAACCTCCAAAAATTGAGAAAGAAAAAAATGGTTTAAAAAATGATTCTGCTTTTAGTATGATTGAAATGGAGAAATGTTCTCCAGCAAAATCAATTGATAAGTCAAAAAAAGAGAATGAACAATTGAATCAAAAGAATGAAGAAAAAAATAAAAAAAGAGAAAATGAAAACGAAAATGAGAAAAAAAAAGATGAACAAGAAGAAAAGGAAAAAAAAGAAAAAGAAGAAGAAAAAAACACCAAAAATAGCAAAAATAAGGAAAAAAGTCGAAATGTAATTGTAATAGTTCCATGTATATGTGTTTTTGTGTTGGTTTTTGCTGGATTATGCATATCAATTCCCATGATTATAACTCTTAGTAATCAAAGTATTAAAAATTTAATAATTGTTTTCATAATTAGATTTTTAAAAAAAAATTTAATAAGAAATGTTCTAAATCAATTTTTAAGCAATTTCTAACATTTTTTCTAGATGATAGATTTTCTTTTTATAGATTGTCTAACTCCTTTGGTCAATATATTTTGTTTTTAATATTTTTTAAAATTTGCAAAGAACAGATGATTTTGAAAACAATTTTTTTCTTATTCATTTACAACTTCAGTAGTTCTCGGTTTTAAGAAACTTCAATTTTAAATTTTATTCAAAGATTTTTTATCGATGCATTAAACTTAATTTTTAAAATTTGGCTAAAAAATTCGAAATTTTCAATTTGTTAATTTTGGTTATTAGTGTTATTTTTTTTAACTGTTGTTTTTAATTTTTGACTCAATTTTCTTAAAAAGTAGTAAACTATAATGTTGCCTATCTAAATTTTATAACAAAAAAAAAAATTATAATAAATAGAAATTGACAAAAAGTTAATTTATGATAAACAGTTAAAAATAAATTGTAGGTTTATTGTAAAATGACCTTAAAGGGTGACTCTTTTTTTTGGTATTTAAAATTTAACCTAAGTAATGTGTAAAAATAGGTAAATGGGGTAAGGGCTATCCGGGCTAATAGCTCTAACTCTATTTCTAACCCTATGTCGGCTCTGTCCCATTAATTAACCCCTATCCTCCAAATTTCACCTTTACCGTCTTTTTTATCTTTTGATTTTCATTTTTTATAAAATTTAAAAAATTTGTGTTGATAAATTTTTAGATAATTTTTTTCTCGAATAAAATCTTAAATTATAATTTTTTACAATAAGGCAAAATTTTTTAAAATGTCTTAAATGTTATAAAGATGTGACAAATTTGTATAAAAAATGATAAAAATTGTTGGCTAATCGTTTTAGCACTTTTAAATAAAAAACAAACTAAATATTATTATTTTGAAAATATTATTTCTTGGTCAACCTTCTCAATTGAAATATCTAATGGGAAAGTTCAACGAGTTAAGGGGTAAATGAGATCATACGGTTTTATTTTGGCAAAATAGGGTGAACTCCCATTAACCCTTAGAATAGCCCCATTAGATATCTCGACTAACAATTTTTATTTCGAAATAATTTTTTTAAATAACATTCTTTAAATTGTTATTTATCTTAAGCTGAAAAAAGTTGGTCAATTGTAAACATTTTTATCATATTTTATTCAAATTTCTAATTAAAAATTTACCCTCTAGCTAAAATTGAAATCGGTAAAAACTTAATTTTTTCTTAAGCTTTCACCCCTTTAGCACATTTAAATTTAATCTAACCGGATGACTAAAAAACAATCGATCTGAAAATTTCATAAAAAGAGAATTTTTCAACCTGTAATTCAAAGTTTTATTCATTTAATGAGTGAAAATTTTTGTTTTTGAGAAAAAAAAATATTTTAATCAAAATTTATTTATAGTTGTGTTTATAGCTTCAATTATAACCGACAAATACTGCAGAGGTAAAAATTTGTATTAAAATATTGTGAACGTTTTACATTTTCTGAACCTTGCATTGCTTAAAAATCCTAAAATTATTAATTTTTATTTTTTAAATAATTCTTTTAAAAAAAAAAGACAATTCTTCGATGGTACATACAATTATTATAACTGTCACAAAAACAGATTATCAAGAATATTCAACTACAAAAACTGCAACAATTGTTGACATAAATAGAGAAGACACTACAGCAATTAATGTCATAATTAGGAATCTACAAGCTACGACTGATAGAACATCAGAACATTCAACAATAGCAGCTTCAGAAGAATATACAGATTATTCAACAAAAACAACTTCATACACCAAATACAATGGCAATAAAATTTAAATAAATGTAAATTTTTCGTAACCTTAAAAATTTAACTAAACCACTCTTGATTAAAAAAATTCAACTTCTTTTACAGAAAGAAATGCTTCGGACTCGCTTCTATTTTGATTAACTTGAATTATTTCTATTTTAATTCTTATAACTAGAAAGAAATACTTTGATTTTTTTAGAATAGACAAATTGATCAAACATAAAATTTTGAAACTAAATTATTTATTTTTTTTGAAGTTAACGATTTCAATTCATCAATCATTAATACAGCTTATGTAAATATTAGTCATGCAGCAACATGGACCACAAAAACAATCACGGACACAAATAATACAACTATAATAACTACTACGATATTTAAAGATATCAAAAATCTATCTTAAAATGTCAAACATAGTGTTATTAAACAAATTTGGCATTTTGTACTCGAATACTAGAAAACCAACTTAATATTTGTTCCTAGACTTTTAGAATAAATAAAAATTAACATCCTTTACAATTATTTCTCGATTTTTTGAAAATAAATATATGCTTGGTGTTGATAATATTTATTAAAATTCATAGATAAAATGAAATTCAGAGCTTTTATTTTTTTTATAATAATTGCAAATATAGGAGCAAAAATGGGTGAATTTAATTTTAAAATAGAAACTACTTGGAACAATGAAACGATAAACCATGAACCGGTTAAGTTTACTTTCGAGCCAGATGCAGATAGTGTTGGTCTAGTTATCAAAATTGATGCTCCATTCTTCAATGATCCTGCTAAACCATCTGAAAAGATAGGGGAATTTTTCAACTTGTGGGATTACGAGGTGGCTGAAGTTTTTTTTCTGAATGAAGAAGGAAAATATTTAGAACTAGAATTTGGTCCACATGGCCATTTTGTTTCCATTTTGTTCAAAGGACCTCAAGATGTAGTCAATAAAAGTCTTATTGTTGACTATCAAGCAGAGATTTCGGAGAACCGATGGTCGGGAATAGCAAAAATACCAGAAGCATATTTTCCAATAAATACCACGAAAATGAATGCATATGCCATTCATGGATCTGACAAAAATCGAGTTTATGAGAGCCTGTTCCCAACACCTAATGGAAAATATGCGCACCCTAATTTGTAAATATCTTGTCATAAGTACAATTTAATATTTCTAATTAAATGAAATTTTTTCATTTTTAGTCATCGATTGGAATATTTTAGAAATGTAAATCTCATGACCCAGATCCCACAAAATTACAATCGTTTATTTGACAGTGACCTGTGGAACATCGATCAAAATGAATCCTTGAATTAGAGATTTTTTTAAACTAATTATTTTTAATAAATTTTTTTACAAAAATTTTTATTTTTTATGAATAAATTAAAATAAACTATTGACCCTGAATTTTTTTAGGAAAACTGACTGTAAAAAATATGTGGCCCGATTAGGATTTTTGCCATAGAAACAACATTAAAAAACTTTAAGATATTTTTGCATCGGATTCATAATTTAAAATTCAAGTCCATTTATGAGAATTAATTCAAAATCAAAAATTTTAATTTAAAAATTTTTCGAATGGATTCAGTTATTATCGACTCATGCTCAATCAATGGCCAATCTGATCAGTCATCGGAACAATCCAGCTCATTAAACTTGATAATAAAGAAACTCGGCCACGAACTGGACGAAATTCGTGTCAGATCTTTGGACAATTTGATTTCAAAAATAGAAGCACATCTAATCTCTGAAGATGATCTTAGTCAGCATAAGCAGCTTTTTATAAAACTTTTCGATCTGTTCAATTTTGAGGAATTCGACCAACATGAAAAAGTATTAAATTTGCTGATTCAACTAGTCGAAAAATCAAGATCAGCTACAAGGAATATTTTTGACATAAATGGATTGAATTTTTTGAACTCTCTTAAAAAAGAAAATTCAGATAATCAATCGATTCGATTGAAAATTGACGAACTTTTGGATTTGATGGGAAATTCAAGTATGGAATCAACTAAAATTTCGTCATCCTGCATGTCGCAGGCCGATTCCTTCAATTCAAATGATCTAGACACTCATTTAAGACACCTTCAAGCTCAAATGAATCAACATTATGACTCGTCTTCGCATGATCAACCTTCTAGTGCAAGATCTCATAATAAGTTTGATGCATCCAGAAATTTTTCACATACTAGTGCTTCAAACAATTCCATTAATGACCAGTTTTACACAAAGGTAAATATTTGATTTTAAATTTTAAATTTTTTGTATTAACTTTTAATGTTTAACTTTAATTTTTTTAAAAATTTTCCCTGATAGTTTAAATATATAAAAATATTTAAAAAAAAATTTCAATGATTCTAATTTTTTTATACAAATAATTAATTTTTTTTAATGTTTATTGAATTGGACATTTTATATACAAAATGAATATAAGATTAATGTTATATTAAACATTTGTCATCTAATTTAATAAAGAAATAGCTTAGAAGAAATACAAATGCTTTTAAAAAAATTAATTACATTACAAATTAAAACTGACTTGTACGCATTTTGTTGTTCGACTGTTCTTCAACTATTCCACTTAATATAAAGGAAGAGTTGAAGAAGAGGAAGAGTCAAGGAATAGTCGAGGAAAAGAAATGTACAAGTTAGTTTTAAATTGTACTGTAACTTGCTGCTTACTTTTATTGTAAGGAAGTTTAACCTAAAATTTGATGCAATTTTGTTATTTTTTAAAAAATTATTCTTCTGTTTATCAAATTGTAAAGATTTGAAATTGATTTAATTTATTACGGTTTTATTTATGAATTAGTGCCATTAACTTAAAACTTTTATGAGTTCATCTTTTGTCTATAAAGCCTTTAAAATCAAGCATGTATCTTTATTTAACAATAAGTTCAATTTATGTTTTCTTTTTGATTACCAAACTTAATGTTACTTTAATGAATTTAATCCAAACTTGTTTAAAGTATTGGTTTCAACAACTGATAAAGGTAAGCTTTTCCAGCCCTTGATTGTCCTGTTTGAAAATAATCAAGGGGTGTTTGTTTTCTGACAATTTTTTATTCAATCTTTTTAAAATGTTGATTTTCTTATAGTATTGAATCAACCTCTCTTTCTTCTTAAGATACCACCAATTTATTAAAATGAGTGTTCAAAAAAGAATGCATAAAAGACAAAATATGCTCTTATTAAGCGAATTTAACCAAATTTTGTAGATTTAATTTTTTAATAGAGTTTGATAATTATTTTATTAACAGAAAGAGGCGATCTGCGACATCTTTAACTGAAGATGACACCTGCCCTCAAATTTTTATTTAGATAATATTTATTTTAAATGCTTATATGAAAGAGCGATTAAAATAGACTCTCAATCATTATTTTGTGTATAAAAGTTAAAAATGTATTAAAAAAACACACTAAAAATTCAATTTGAATAACTTTAAAAAAATTGAGTATGCATTTACTTTTTCTTATATCTACCGAAAGAAAGCCTAATTAATTTGAAATTTTTAACTCTAATTTATTAATCATTTTTCTTTATTTAAATCATTTGACTTGACTTTTTTGAAATTAAAATGGTACTAAAAAAGAGTGAAAAATAATCAAGCCTAAAAGTCGAAGATCATCAAAAATTCAAAATTTAATTTAATCTATTTGAAAAATTAAAGTATTAAGGCTTTCTATTTTAGATTAAAATCATTCTCAAATTCAATGAATGTTAAATGAATTTAAAAAAAAAGTTTATAGTCAAGTCTAATGATTTTAACTTTATGACTTTTGAACAACTCTGATTCTTATTGATAAAAATTGCGATGATTTAAATCTTATGAGTTGGTTACCATTATTTTCGTAAAATATAAAATTCTAGAAACAAAGATAACTTATTAAAAATGTTTAAATGCTTATTTTAATCGTTTTTATCTCTCTTTAAAATAAAGTATTAAATATATCTATACTATGAAATATCTAAGGAACAAAAAACAATTTTCCGATTGAGAAATTTTATTAATAAACATTTAATTTGTTTAATTTTTTTAAAAAATTTTAATTTTTTTTATTGCTTATTCCAGAACAAAAATTTTGACTAATTGTTTTTTTTTGATAGAATAAATTAATGCTTAACTCGGATTCTGATCAAGTTTCACAAAATATAACTCATTCTTCGGTCTTTTCCTCTCGATCGAGAATCAATCAGCAAAGTTTCAGCATCAATTCAAACGCATTGAGTATTAATACCCGTAATTTTTTCCAAAATCATCAGGAGGAATACAAGGAAAATTGTGATAAAAGCACCTTTTATTGGCTACCATTGACTCAAATGGACATTCAATTTTTGAAAACAGCTGAAAAGTAATCATAAAAATTAAACAGTCAGAATTTTAAGATAAATTTTTTTTAGCTCCTTAAAAAGTAATGATCCAAAGAAAATTAAGAGCTACTGCATTTTTCTTCAAACTATTGTTTTCAATGACTTTCCAGCCGAAATATTCCTGCAGCGTTCAACAATTTTGAAAATTTTAATAGATTTAACTGTAAAATTTACCAATAATCAAGAATCAGATGAAGAAATTTCTCTTCTAAAATGTTTAATTACATGCTTTAGTTATTACCTGAGCAAATTAATAAAAAGAATCCGCTACGTAAAAGACCCAGCGACATTTTGTTTTAAAGATTTCTATTCAAATGGCTACGACTACTTTTCCAAGTCGATAATATTGAATTATGGCAAAAAACAAGACACTTCTAGATCAATAAATTGCAACACAAGTCTATACTCGGTAGAGTCGGACACAACAAGCACCATATCGAGCATAAAATCATCGGCCAGGTCTTCTGCTCAATCAACAGCAACAATTAAATCAAAAAATAATTCAAAATTTAAATCATCAATATCTCAGCCAAGTTTGAAAAAAAATCAAAGTGTTAAATCATCAAAAAATGATGCCACTAGATACAGCCTTGACGAGTCCAAAACTCCACAATTTGAAGAGGAATTCCAGGACATCCAGCAGTCAATAGAATCTTTTCTAGCCGAAACAAATAACGAAAACTATGAGACAGATATCAACAATATGTCCACGATTCGGAGGGAGCAAGAATGGCCCGTGTATTCATTCTGCTTCCGGCTTATAGATACTTTGCTGGACAATTTGAATTTGATTATGGTCAAAAATAATAAAAATCAAAAATTGGACACTTGTTTGCTGCCATTAATCTGTGAGACCTTAAATGTAAGCATTGAAATTTTGAATGAGACTAAATTGGAATGGACAGGATTGAATATTAATGAAACTTTGGCCAATTTATTTGGCAAAATAAATTTTAATATTAGATTTTTGATTAATAAAATCGAATCTGTTTCAAGTGAAGCCTATTTGAATATAAAAAATAAATTATTGTACGTTTTTTTGGTACATTGTCTGGCTAAAATAATAAATCTTATTTATTCAAGTGAAGAAGTAAAATATTTTAAAAAAATTAGAAAAAAAAATATTCTTTTATATTTTTAGACTAGTATTCTTATTCCTGGAGAATTGGCGGAAACAATATTTATAATTCTCAACGATATTTGCTTGCTTGATTCATTCAAATCGCTGTCTCATGTGTTTCCCACTCTACTGATCAACTTGGACAAGAATTTGTACGACGTTTACATCCTTTCGAATGAAATTTGTGACTCTATGAAATGTGCTTGTGAATTTTTACAAAATTTTAGTCAACATTCTAAACAGGATCTTGTGCAGTTGGCCAAAAAGTCTTTAAACTTCATGGATTATCATGTTTGTGTAGAATTGTCAGCAAAAATAGTAGAATTTGCTTCCGCTACGTAAGCAGAAATTAAAAATGACACTATGAAAATTTTTTTAATTATTTTTTCAAGAATGAGTATGGACAAGGAAGCTGAGGCATTCAAAGCCGATATTGAATACTTGGTTACTGGGTGCATGATGAGCAAAAATGACTTAATTCGTATTGAAACATATTCAGCCATTTATCGAATTATTAATGTAATTTAAAAATTTTTAATAAAATTTTAT
The DNA here is from genome assembly GCA_010279815.1 of Brachionus plicatilis. Taxonomy (NCBI): domain Eukaryota; kingdom Metazoa; phylum Rotifera; class Eurotatoria; order Ploima; family Brachionidae; genus Brachionus; species Brachionus plicatilis. Next base: position 1,756,443 of record QEOQ01000508.1, read on the forward strand.
TTAAGATAAAAATTAAATTTGTTCTTAAAAAAGGATTCTATAAACGTTCAAGTTGCTACAGAAATAAATTCAAAGCGATACAAAAATATTAATTTTTTACTTTTAAACAAAGTATTTTACCACTACATAACATTTGGATTGTTTGACAAAAGCAATCAAGTTAAAAAATCGTGCGAAAAAATTCTTTTGCATCTTCTTCAATGTGAACTTTTGGTTCCCGAAAGTTTCCGGTTAAAACTAACTCAGCTAATAGTGATTTATATGCCGTATATTCAGGTAAATTTTGAATTAATATTTTTAGATCTAAAAATCTTGTTTAAAATATCTTTAGTGTTTTGCGAGTCAAATCGAAACATTAGGTCAATGTATTTTAAAAATGTCAGATGATTTACTCACTCCGACAATCAATTCGAGCCAAAGCAAGCAAACTGAAGAGTCACTAAAGCTTTTTTTAAGTCCAGCTATTGAAAGACTTAGGTGTTCAATGCGATATCTTTTTTCGAAAGATAAAAAGTAAATAGATATAAAATTTTTTATTAATCTTTTAATAATTTTTTCTGCCTTCTTTTTTTGCGTTATTATTATTTTTTCTATTTTTTCAAAGAAATTTAATTTTATGGTAAAAAATATATATGAATTCTTTTTTTTTATTTCTCTTTAAAAAAATATTAAGCTGATGAAAAGAAATTCTTCTCCTAAAATAGAAAAAAATTAATTAAGAAAAAATTAACTATTACGCTTGAATTAACCTTGTCGATTCTACATAAAATGCATACTTTTTTTAAGTTCAAAGATCAAATCTAAAGATACTTAATTTCACAGATTTTGTTGAGGAATAAAAAATTTAAAATTAAAAATAAATGAATTTACAATAGATTTAAAATTGAATTTCATTTAATAAAATAATAATAAAAGCTAATATTCTACGGTCAATTTAGTTTAAATAAATTAATAAAGCAGAACGACTAACGAAGTTCAGCTATAGTAGACTTTTAATTTAATTTTATATATAATATATCCATAAATTTTTTTAATTTAGCTTGTACTAAAATCAAGTTTAATTAATCTGTTTGATTTTTTATTAATTTTGTTATATTAAAAATTTCTTTTAATTTTAATCGAAAAAAAGATTTAATAAATTTTTCAAATTTTTTCTGAATTTTATAGCGTGAAAAATATGTTTTTCACGTTTTATTTGAATTTTTTTCCAAATTTTCTTCATCTTTTGGAATGATTTATTTATCATTATTTATGAAGGTTTTATCAAGGGTTTTGGATAATTTTTTCTTTATAATAGAAAATTTTGAAAAAAATAATTAATTGTAAATCTCTTTGTATTTTAAGAATTGATATCTAAAAAACAGTCTGGTAATTAGAAGTTAGCAAAAATTTACAGAATGCATATTCTAGTTGAAGCAACTTTTTCATGTACTGAATTCATTGATCTGATAGCAATATTCGTAATCGATGTTCGTAGCTAAAATAATTGATTGTTGAATTGACTTTTGTTCGTGAAACAAAATTTATTCGATATCAACTTAATTTAACTTAATGTAAACAAAACTTAGTGTCATTTCCTTTTTTTCTAGGAGAAAAATTTATTTTTGTAGCAGCATTGAGTTAGTTTGAATTAAAAATTTTATTCGATTAGACATAACAAAAAAATAATAATAATAACTAGAAAAATTTTTTTTTGATTTAATTAATTTAAGAAGGATGCAGGATTAACCCGTCATATCAAAAACTAAATGAGAATAAAACATATGAAAATAAATATAATGTCACATGGATAATTAAATTAAAGATTTTAATTAATTAAAAGTTAAATTATTTATTTTAATTTTAACTAATAGTTCTCTAATCTACAACATACATGAATCCCTAAACAAGAGCTCCAACCAGGATCCCGTTTAATATTAAATGACAGCCAATTTTTTATATGAAGATTTAAATATTGATATGACGGCTTAATATTTTATCATTTTAAAATAATTAGTAAACTAGTAAACACTAGTTATTAATTCATTATTCAAAAACTTTATCGTATCTTTTAATTTTTTCAAAATTGTTGAAATATGACAGGAAAATCACGAAGATAAAAATGTATTTTAAATAATTTGAATTTTTTGAGGAAAAATAACTGTTAGTTGTAAACAGAAGAATTTAAACTTTTCAAAATTATCTTAAATATTTATTGTTTGGCCTAAAACTTGAAAAAAACCTGATGTTCTCTTATTAAAAAAAATTCGAAATTAAAATTCTTCTAAATTTCTATGAATGTCCGATCTATTGAACCATGTTAATTTTTCTTAAAACATGTCTCACTTGAGATTCATTTCCAATATTTTTTGGAATTTTATCAGCTAAGATCAATTCTGGTAATGGGCAAGAATTTTATACAAGTAAAAAAAAAACATTTCGATATTTTTAATTAAATTATCTATTCCTTAAATATTTAAAATTAAAATATTAAATTTAAAGTGCTATTTAAATTAAATTTTTAAGTCTTCGAAAAAAAGGATTTCTTCAAACAATCGGCTTCTTGACAAAATACCATCGCATGAACCAAGTTGATTTACTAGACGAAACTTTCCAAGATTCAACAGTGACTCAGTCATTTAACTTGGGCGACTTTTACCAACGCTTTATTCCGGACAAATACTGTGACATAGCAGTTCGTCTTCGTAAAAAAAACCGAGTGTTCATCACTACCAACAATGATTCAAATGGCTCAGTTTTCCAGACAGAAAATCTAATCAAGATTTATAACATTTTCACTTCCGAAATTGTTGACCAAGATGTCAGACAAAATGCTGGCGAGCAGCTGGCAATTATGATCTCAACCGGTGATCCACGTCTTCACAAGGCCTTTATAAATTTAGATGGGGTCAATTACTGCATCCGAATGCTCAAAAACTCATTAATTCAATTAACCAAACAAAAACAGCACCTTTTTCTGAACAACATTCAATACGATACATTGACCAAAATACACTCTTCTTATATCAGCTGTTTATGTAATGTTTTCTATTGGAATAAAGAAATACGGCAGCACTATCTATTTGATATTGAATTGTACCGTTTTATTGTCAAATCTTTGCTTATTTGCTTAAAAATGGATTTTAAACTCAACCAAGATAAAGACATCACGCTAAATGGTGATCATGTGCCAGACCCAACCATCTACTCCAACATACAAGAGGATCTTACAATAATTTTTTTCATGTTTTTGTACAACCAAGTCTCATGCTTGGATTACTACCACCAGTCAACCGAAGTCAATCAGAGATTTGACTTGAGTTTGAATCTGAAAGAACATTTAGTAATGCCTTTTAATATGAGCAAATCAGATCAACTAGAAATCAAGCACCTTGAAAGTGAGCAGTTCAAAACTTTTGAGCTTACCTTTCGACTAGAATCATTGATCAAACAAAAACTAGAGAATTATAATCAGGAAAGAACTCTCAATTTACACAGTGATTCAAGCATAGATTTGATAAAGATACTGAATCGAAAATTGAGGCTGTACTGGAATTTCAGATGGCACGGAGGTTCTTTATTGAAGTTAAATAATGATTTGATGAATAATCAAAGTTTAATATCGGACACCTCGAATTTAAACCAAATTTTCAATGAAAAATTGCTCATGGACAATGTTGATAAATTTTTTGTCCAGTATTCAGCACCAGTGTGCTTTTACAGGCAATTTTGTGCCAAAATAAATTCTTGTTCCACTCATACAGATGCGCTCAGCTTGTTCGATTTGATTGATGTATTGGTTAGCTTTACCAGCGAGCGAGAGGACATCGATACTGAGTTGGATGATGAATATGAAAAAGATTTTTACTCTAAAAATAGTCTTGGTTATTTTTTTGGTAGGTTTAGTGGTGATTGGCACGTGTCTTTGAACAGATTTGCCAGTATTCTTCCTTCTTCCAAATCCAAAATGGACCAACTTTTGTTCTCAAGTTCGTTCAGGACTATCGCCAAAATGCTAAGGCTGCAAGCAAAATATTTCGACTCTTTTTCCCATACTCAATACACTAGTAGTCAAAATATTGATAAATGGCTGTTTAATATTTTGTACACAAATACAAGTCCTCTTCTGGTAATAATAAAAAATTTTCTTACCAATTATGAATCAGATGAAACCAGAATAAAGTGAGTTAAAGATTTAATTTAATTTTTTCTTTATTTTTTATTTTTAAAGTTCTCATTTGACTCCCTTATGTGAGTTTATTAAAGTATACTTTGATCGTTTGGCCAATTCACCTGCAAAGGTGATCGATCAGATTAAAATTCCATCGTTTGAGCTTCTTAAAATTTGTATTGCTCAAATGCAAGCATGCGAAGTGGAAAAATTTCGCAATCTAAACAAATTAGCCATAGTTATAAATCTAATCGGGTCTTTGCTACGGGTTTCCTTAAATCAAGCCGAAATCCAGAGTACCAATGAAGCAAACAACAAACTGTACCTTCAACTTATCAAGAGTTTGGTTCAAATTATTAACATATTCAATATTGGAAGAGGTGGTTTGTCTTTATCATTCATGGGAAATTTTATTACAAAATCGGCTCATGTCTCCTTGTTACAATTAGTTAAAAGTTGTCTAAATACAAATGATCCGATGCAAAAAACTGTGAGTTTCAAATTTTGAATTTCTAATTTAATCAGGCAGAAGGCATGAAAAATAAAAGAATAATCTAAAAACTAATACTTGTATTTAAGATTGGTCATGCTAAATTTTGGAACAAATTTGCACAACAAAAAATGTAAAAACTTCAGAGTTGTTTAAAAGTCCCAAAAAAAAGTCCAAGTCAAGATTTTTTTTTTAAATTTGCTAGATCAGGCTTCATATCAAAAAATTTATATACTCTTGGGTTGTCAATGCAAAGATTTGCCATATATCAGAATTTTTTTGCAATTTTAGCATAAATTTCTTCTTCAGAATTCAAAATTTTAAAGTCCGGACTTGGACTTGACTTGAGACTTGTGACTTTTAAACAACTCTGAAAAACTTAATAGCTTTTTTTCTTAAAATCCATAATGGGTTGTGTTAATTGTATCAGCTGATACTTCTAAATATAATAATTTTGTTAATAATTTTAATAATGATTTTTTGAATTCTTGCAGAGGCTTGATAGGGTGATAAATTGAATGAATGATACAAATTAAACAAACATTTTTGGACCCTAAGAAAAAAAGCTATTTTTTTTTTTTTTATCAAAAATATAATAATTTGGACAAAAATGCATTTTAGAAAAAGAAATATGCTATTTTGAGAGTTGAAATTCTGTTCTGTAAATAAGAAAAAATTCGTTCATTAGGCATCTTTTGCAGCGTTATCTTTTAAAGTTTTTTGCTTTTTTGAATTTTTTGTTTCTACAGATTTTAAATTATATTTATGATTAAGAGTCAATCGAAAAAAAAATTTAAAAAATCATGAACTAACCGAATTTAATATTTTTTAATTTTAATAATAAATAGATGTTATTTTGGGCAAGCAAATTTTTTCTGAGGGCCTGTAAATAAATTTAAAATTTTTTTAGGTGAAAGCAAAATCTCTTAATCCAAATCAAGTCTTTGCAAAAATCTGCAAATGAATTGCGTATTTTGTAAACATTTCATTATGACTTTTGTCTTCATACTTTTTTTCATTTTTTTTAAAAAATGAATATTAAATGAAATTCTTAAATTTGCTTAAATTTTCTTAAATTTATTGTATGTTAAAACTTCATTCCATTAAAATCAGATCAGATAAAAATATAAAAACTATTTAATAGTTAAGAAATGAAATAATTTATTAATAAATTTTTTTTAAAGGAGATTGTTCGAACAGTTTTGTGTCTAAAAGATGAAAAAAATAATCTGAACGGTTCGTCATGGTTAATACCATTAATACTTCATCGCGAGCCTCAAATACGATCAATAAGTTTTTGCCTTTTATCAATTATTACCAGTGTTCAGTATGGAAGAAAAAAATTAATGACTGACAAAACTTCGATTTGGTCAATTGGTTTTAATGTTTTGCTGAATCAATATGAATCAAGCACAGTACGAACGCAAGCATGTGCTTTTTTAATCAATTTAACCCAATGTATAAATTCCGAGACGGAAAACAACTCAAAAGAATCATTTACAATCTCTGTTGCTGATTTAAAATATCTTTTAGATGAAATTAATTTCTATAAAAAAATTGCTTATATTTTGAGCTCTTTTTACCCATTTGAAACATACGCATTTAGTGAACTTGTTGAACAAAACCGTCAATCAAGTAAATACTTAAATTTTCTAATATTGTACCATTATGAATGATGAAAAAGCAATTTTTTGATTTTTAAATTTTGAAACTTTTCGATTTAAAAAATTCTTTAACTAAGATTTATAATTTTTATTATTAACTCTTTCAAGCATTTTTAGTGTATTTTTAGCCATTTTATTTAAGAGATTCGACTATGTTCAAAAGTTTGGATTTGTTCAAGCTTAGTTTGCAGGATGCAAATATTAATTTTATCTATTGAAAAAATCTATAGTCTTTTTACCGTTTAAACTTGATTTTTCTATTTCACTAAAGGTATTAGTAATACTAGTAGTAGTAATTATAGCTGTGACACTTTAAATAATTAAAATTTTTATTCAAGTTCAGCAATCTTTAAATAATCAAATAATTTAACTTTGGATCTTAAAAAATTTGATTTTATTTTTTAATACTTGCTTAATTTAATGTTAAATCTTTTTAATTTCTGTAAACTTATGCAAACTACTCAAAGAAGTAAGAGTTTCAAGTTCATTTCTTCTAGAGTTTTAACCATTTAAACCATGTTTTTACAATCATTTAATTTACAATCTAATTTAATTAGCAATCTTAAATTTAGAAATTTAAAAATTAATTTTTCCTATTTCAAACTTGGACACTATTTATGGAAGATAAGCTAAATTTTGAATAAAATTAAATAATATGATTTAGAACTCCAAGAGATATGACTTGAAGTTCGCTTTGTATAAGTGTTTACAGTATACCTAAAGTATTTAATCATAATTTTCAGTAAAAACAGAAAAATGTATTGGTAATGTATCAATTCATAGAAAATTAATAAAATAAAACAAAACTAATAGAATAAATTTTGATTATGTTACAAACTTTGATAGAAAAACATTTAAAAAAACACAAAATTTTAAATGTATTTACGTTTTATTAAGTCCTTAAAATAATCTTTTTTTCAATTAAAATTTTCGTTTTTTGTAGATTTAAAGAAATTTTTAATTTTTTAAAAATGTATTTCCTATGAAAAATTATGAGAGATTATTATTCTGAAAAAAATCATATGATAATATTTTTATGAAATATTTTACTTTATTTTATCCCTTTAAAAAATTCTATGAATTGAACGTTGACCATTGATATTATTAATAATTTTATCTATTGATTCATTTAGGCTTCCTAGAAAAGTATTTAAAAATTCACAGTTAAAATAAAAATTAAGAAAAAAATGATTAACAATTTCATATTAAAGATATTCTTTCACTTAATCATTTAAATCAATTGGCACAATATTCAAATTTATTTAGTACATCCAAAAATAAGTTTAATTAAGTAAATCAATCTTTCATTAATAATAATCCTTGCTTAAATTGTCAAGATTGTTTTTAATAAAAAAACTATAGAGAATTTATATTTATTAAATTGTTTTTAAAAAATAAAAAAATTATTTTTATTAAATATTTTTAAGGTAAAAACTCCCAACAATTAGAAATAAGTATTTGCAGTCCACTATTAGTAAGCAGTATATGCCAATTATTGTACAACTTGAGCATTCTACTTGGCAAAGAATCAATTCTAATGATAAATAAACACAGTATTGTCAAACTTTTAATCAGCTACGTAAAACCACTACATTTGCTCACTTCCTGTCAAAGCAAGAAAGAAATCCATTTGAGTAATGATTTGATTTACATGCTACAGATTATTTGCAGATTTTTGAATTTATGCTGCCAATTGGACCAAAATTGTATTCTAATGTTTTTAAATGATAATCAGCATCCAACAAACAATCGATTTAATTTAGTTTTTGATCTGATTGAATGCTTGACCATTAACTCTGTGGACAAGTTTAAACTGAAACCATTTTTTGGCGTTCTATTTGATCTGTTATCTACTTTTTTGAATTTAAATGATGATAAATCCACTGTCGAAATGTGTCTTATAGTAGTATCAAAATGTTGGCAAATACTTACTGGATACATACTAAATGATCTCTTATGTGATCCTTCAGCGGACTCAATTACCCTAAATTTAATCGAAAATGCCTTAAAATTTTATTCCATTTATTTGGCCAAGTTAACTCAATTGGTCAATTCCACTAGTTCGAATAATCTCAAAATTTTGTTCGATAATATATTATATTTATTTGATTATTCGAATTGTAAAAGTGACGGAGAAGTTGAGCCCATTAATTCAATCGGAGCACAATTGGCACAAAAACTGATAAAAAAATTTGATGAGTTTTTCATGGTCGAAAATGCGCCACATAATACCAAAGTTATTATATGCAATATTCTTAAGGGATTGTTCGTGTTGAGCAATACAGCTAAAAAAATTGCTGTTGAAGGTAAAAAAAATTAAATTTAAAATTTTTTTTTAATAAAAAAATATTTATTTATTTATTATTTAAAGCTGGATTTATCGAGACACTTATTGAACACTTGAAGTACACTCATTCCAAATTGAACCTTAAATCGCTTAGTTTGACCAAAGTTTCACTAAAAGAAAACCCTTTGGTATTCGACATACAGCAGTGTCTATTGATACTTAAATATTTGATGAGTAACAATCAAGAAATTAAAGAGTCCCTTACTAAAATCGGATTGCATTCTTTAATACACTCAATTTGGTGCTGGTCACTTCAAGACCAAAATTTACTCAAAACATCTCTGTCAACCCTGTGCACATTGACAGCCAATAACCGCCCAGGAGTTAACGCAATGAGTCATTCAAGCATATCGGCATCTACTTCGAATGCAAATTCTTTCAATGCTTCATCTAGTTCTTTGTACAGTCAGTCTAGTTTTTCTTCACTGTCTCTTTTATCAACAATCATAAAATCACTTCAAAAATCTTTTATTAATCAGCAGTTAAAGTCTAGTTTTATTATTCAAAAATATGCTTTCAGTATTCTAACCAACTGTGCTCAATCGAATGAGTGCAAAAATTTAATTTGGAAATCAAATTTGATTCAAGACTTTACTCAAATTGACTTTCAATTGATTAAAATGAATTCGGTAAAATTCAATTTTAAGTTGGAGAAACTTTGGCTTTATTTTTTGGTGAGTCTATCGTTCAGTCAAGATGGGCAACAATTTTTTATAAAAGTAGACACCAATTTGCTGGCGGTTGTAATCAAATTTTTGGATCCGATGCTCTTTTGTCAACAAAATGACTTTCAACAACAGCAAATTTTCTTAATACATTATTTGGCTTTGTTGATTTTGAGAAATTTGTCATTCAATCAAGCTAACAAGTCAAAACTTGTCTCCAATTGTAAGTTTAAAAATAAAGCTTTTCTTTTCTAGTACAAACATTCATGGAAAAACTTACATTACATCTTCTTTGATAATTTATTAATTTTTATAACGTTTAGTTGAGTCTCTAAAAAGTTACTACCAAACGGAACTTGTACCACGAATTTGATTTTAAAGAAACAAATACTAAGTGAATTAAATATAAATAGAAACTTTTATTGATTCTCTTTAAATACTTTTAATACTGTCTAAAAGCAAAATAAGGAATTTTAATAAAATTAAGGAAAAATATTTATACAAAATTTTAATATTATGGCTAAAAAAATAAAAAAAAAATTAAATTATTAATTATAAAAAATATTAAAAAGAATATTGTAGTTCTCCTCAAACCCTATTTTTGCTAGAATTGGACATTTTTTAATTTATTTTTTTGTTCATATTAATTAGATTAATATTGACAGCCATAAATGTATTTAGCAATTTTTTTGTTTTTTTTTCTTTGTACTCTTTTTAATTTAAAATATACGATGAGAGAATCTTTTGCTAGATAATCTACCGCTATGCCAGGTAATAGTTTAGTGGCTATCGTATTAATATTATCTACTTCTTCATTTGTATGAAAAAGTATTGCAGAATCAATAAAATTTTATAGTTTAATAATTAAAATTTTTAAAAAATCAAAATTAATTTTTTGTTTATTTACTTTGATTTAATATCTGGAAATATTTTTTTTATTAGCTCCTCTTTATAAAAATGATTGACTAATTCTACAGAGAGTTGAATCAGGTAATCATATCCATTTGGATCTTTATATTTAACCTTTTGACTCAACTATAAAATGATTTTTGTTTTTTACTAAGGCTGGTTTCTTATTTAAACGTTCGGTAATTGTTACTTAGGCGTAAAATTCGCGGTTTTAGTTTAATTTGAATTAATTTTATTGGGTCAATATTTTTTTTAAACTAAATGGTCAATATTTTGTCAGAAAATTATTTTTAGATTAGTAAAATAAAAGAATCATTTCATTATCAAATCATATATGCAATTTAAATTTAATGATTTTCTCATACATTTAGTTCTTTATAGACTTGCCGACTACTTTCAGAGACTTATTTTGGGTGGTACAAAGTTTTTATCAGCTAGTACATTTTGCAGAACAATTTTTATACTCATTGTTAAAAAGTTATTTCATTTTGAGATTTTTGTTTTTTCGATTGTCCCAAAATTCTAAAATAAGTTTTAAAAAATATTGATCACACATATATCACACACAAAATATTGATATTCTTTTAATTACAAATCTAAATTTTAAAGTTAATAATCAATTTTCAGTAAACCCAATGTTAAGATAAGGTAATTGAAAATTCTAAACTTGAAAGAGAAAGATATCTTTCTGGTAAATAAAAATGAAAGAATTTAACAAATAAATATTTTCAAAATAATATTCATCTTTTGACCATCTATGAATCCCCCTTTATTATAAATTTTTACTTCATCTTGCATCACTTTTTTTACCTACTTTATCGAATGTCTGAGACTATCACTGTTTTGTGGGGGTGTGGTACTATAACAGCCTTCGGTATGGAACCACTCTGTTTAAAAATAAAATATGTCTAGCAATTACAGCAGAAAAATCATTTTATCAACTTTACAGGAAAGCTTAGATATTAAGTAATCCGGAAGTTTTATTTTCTTTTATTAAGGTAGGCACACAAAATAAAATCGAGCTTTTTTTAATTTTTTTGTCAATAGATGAGAATTAAACAAAATACTTGCTCCTAATGTGATCAAAGCACTAGATATCTTAATTCGCTTTAAGTAAAAATTTAATAAAATAAAGGATAAAATTTTTGAATAATTTTTTTATTAAATTTTTAAATAAATTGTTCGAATTTAAATAATTGATTTATTTTTTAGCCGATTACATTAACACAATAATTCAATATTTGAATAGAAACAAGAGTGAAAAATTTCACTTGTTGTCGCTCTCGGCTCTTGATTCATTACTCTACGACTATCAAAAGTCCAAAGTGATCCTGAAAAATTTCAATTGTCTCAAATATTTGGTCGAGTTGCACGAGCACTATCAACTTGAACAAAATCGCACAGAAACCCAGAACAAAATACTCCACACAATAAACAATTTGATAAAAATTTTGAACGAATAATTTTAAAAAAATTTTATTTAAAATAGACTTTCAATTTTTTTATAATAGAAATAAATTTTTATAAAAATATCTCGGCAATCACTTCTAATAAATTAATTAATAGCCACCACAATGTGCTTTCTTTCTCACCAGATTCATCACTCTCATTCAAATCTTCATTTTCACTGCTAATTGAATCAGCTTCCTCGGGATCAGCAAACTGATTAAGAACATATTTACAACTAGAATAGTAGGGGTGAGCGAAGACGGAAGCGTAAATTGGACGCTTGAGATCGTGGTCTATTGAAATTTCATCTTTGCCACAAGTGGTGGATTGCAGGTCGTAGTTGGTATAGTTCACATATTGATAGCGGTCCGATACATACAAATCACAATCGCCCACCAAACTTTCAAGCTCTAGTCTGAAGTTTATATTTTGTGGATATTTGTAATAGATAAAATTTCCGCTCTCTAATTCTCCCAGTTCGCTAGAAATAAGCTTGTTGCATGTGGTTGATTGAATGCTACCAAACGCTATAATTATTATTCCAATTAACATTATTTTTTAAAAAATATTTCAGAAAAAAATGTTGTTGAATCAAAAAGAATTACATAATTTAATGCAATATGTGAATAAATTTTCAAAAAAAGAAAGAAATATTTGAAATAAATTTTGCTAATTTTTTTGTTCGAAATTCCTAGATAGAAAAGTTTAGATAACAAAAAGTAAATTTATAGCACGAATTTGCTCTTTACTCAGAGTAAAAACAAAAATCATGTTTTTAAAGAGAGCTTTTCCGCGATTTATTCCGCAGTTGGTTTTTGCCAGACACTCATCGAGATCGACCAATGTTCCTCTAGAGGATTTGGACTTGGAATTCAAAGGTTTGGACACTGTGTCAAAAATTCCACTCGGCAAAGCCAATGGACCGGACCCAATATATTTAAAATTAAGGGACGACATGTATAATTTATTTTACCATGATAAAAAATTCAACTTTAAATTGGGCGGTGTACTGCCAGAGTTGAGACTGGCCTATGAAACTTGGGGCGAATTAAACAACGAAAAAGACAATGCCATTTTGTTGTTTACGGGCCTATCGGCCAATTCGCATGCCAAGCGAAATGTCAGCAACCTTAATCCAGGCTGGTGGGAGGATTTTATTGGGGAAAAAATGGCCATTGATACAGAAAAATTTTTTGTTATTTGTGTAAATCATTTGGGCTCATGTTTTGGTTCCACCGGTCCATCATCGGTTGCTCCATTGTCCAAAGAGCCATATGGCACAAATTTTCCCATACTAACTGTTGACGACATGGTTAAAGCCCAATTTTTGTTACTCGATTACTTAGGCATCCAAAAACTTCATGCTTCGGTAGGTTCATCGCTTGGTGGTATGTGCTCACTTCTCTCAGGTCTTAAATATCCATCCAGAGTTTCAAAGTAACCCAAATTGAATATTGAAGATTTTTTTTTTCAATTTTTATTTAAATAGAGTGATAGCCATTTCGACTTGTGCCAGAGCAGAGCCAAGTTCAATAGCAATGCGCTATTTGCAGCGCAAATCTATAATGCTGGACCCCAAGTGGAATCAGGGCTTCTATTACGGCACAGAGGGTCCGATAAACGGTCTACGTTTGGCTAGAGAGATAGCGACCGTGACCTATCGCAGTGGACCCGAGTGGAAGCAGAGATTTGGAAGGAAAAAAATAAACAGCATTGATCCAATGACCCTGAATCCTTCTTTTGAGATAGAGAATTATCTAAATTATCAAGGAGAAACTTTTATTGCAAAATATGATCCCAATTCTTTGCTTTATTTGTCCAAAGCCATGGATTTGTTTGATTTGTCTGAAGGCTGTGAAAACATGGTTGATGCTTTTCAACATTTAACATGTCCTGTGCTGATAATGGGCTCTCAGACAGATATTTTGTTTCCTGTCGAACAACAACGAGATTTATCAAAGTGGATCAAGCAGGCTGGAAATAGTCAAGTCAGTTACTTTGAAATGGATAGCTTGTATGGACATGATACATTTTTATTGAATTTAAATGATGTTGGAACAGCTCTTAAAGGATTTCTTGAAACAAAAATGGCCAAATCAGGCGAAATTAGCAAGTCAAAAAGAAAATAAAATAAAATTTAAATTTTAGTATTATTTTTTTTTGTTAAATTAAAATTTTATTTCCTTGGACCGAATATGGAAGAACCGATTCGAACATTTGAACTTCCCATCAAAATCTAATAATAAATCATTTAAAATTGTTCAAGTTACTTAAAATAATAATCTTTACCGCTGGTTCAAAGTCGTTCGACATTCCCATACTTAGTTCGATTTTCTGTGCTTCTATTCCAAGTTCGCGGCAAATTTTTTCTTTACACAATATTAAGTTCTTTTAATTAAATTAAATTAAAAATTTTGTTTTAAGCGTTAATTTGTTTTAAAAATGGAATTTTTTAGAAATTTTGTTGAAGCGGTTTTTATTTGAATTGTATTATTCAAAATTAGCAATCATTTTAATAAATTAATTAAAAATAAGTTTCTATTTTTATTAATAAAAAAATAATTTATTTATCTGAGGCACTTAGATTCAGATTTGTATAAAAGTCAGGAAAAAAAAGTCTTAACAAGTCAATGTATGACTTGGACCTGAAAATATATTTTTAAAAATAACAAATCCTGACTTTGACTTGTTACAAAAATATGAAAATTACAAGTCATAAATTTTTTTCCTGATTTTTATATTTTTTTTATATATTTTTTATCTTGTTTAATTTATTTCTTAATTTTTTTTAAGAGCTAATATTTTTGTTTTTTTTTTAATAAATTCACTTAAGAATATCTTAAAGAATATCACAATTATGTGAATTGTTTAAAAAATCATGTTTCAATATTTACACTGAAAAAGAAATTTAAATAAATAATTTTATTTTTTCCGGGATAAAAAAATTCAATACTTATAATTTTTTTATATATTTTAATTCGATTCTTAAAATAAGTAGAAATTCTGACTTGTTTTTTTTAAATTTTTGTAACACGTCAAAGTCATGACTTGCACTTGACTTTAGTGATGTTGGTTTTGCTTGGTTCTGTGGTTAGCTAATTTTGGTTAGCCAAAAATTAAGTTAAAATTTGTTTTTGTAAATTTTAGTTTCGGTTTAAGCTATTCAATTAAATTCTTATTTAATAAAAAAATAATTCATTTTGATGGTTTATTCAAAAGGATTCTTCAAGAATAAATTTTAAAAAAAGCTATAATAAATTTTTTTTTTAGGCTAGGAGGAAAAGTCCGACATAATTGTTAGTTACAATAAATAAACAACTTTTAGACCAAAAATGTCTAAAAGAAAAATTACCAGATGTATTCAACTTGAATTAATATGAATAACTTAAAATTAAATCAATAACCGAATTTTCAGCTAACCATTTTTGGCTAACAGAATTTTCGGTTAACCAATTTGCTAATTGACCAATTTTGGCTAACCAGGTTTTTGGCTAACCAATTTTGGCTAACCAGATTTTTGGTTAATCAATTTTGGCTAACCAGGTTTTTGGTTAACCAATTTTGGCTAACCAGGTTTTTGGTTAACCAATTTTGGCTAACCAGGTTTTTGGTTAACCAATTTTTGGCTAGCCGGACATTGGTTAACCAAAATTTACAAAATTAGTTAACCAAGTAGTCAATAACCAACATCACTACTTGACTTGTGACTTTTATACAACTCTGCTTAGATTACAAAATTTTGAGACCTTTGGTATAAATATTATTTAAAATTGAAAATGAATTACTTTAACAAATTTAATTATTGAAAACTTAATTATTTTGCAAGATATGATAAAAAAGTATTTATTTGCAAAAGAAAAATAAAATGCTAATTACTAAATTCCTAAGGTTACTTACTAGAAAATCTTTATTGTTAGCATCATCCGAACATGATTCTTCTAGTGAGCCTATAGTCATTAAACCGACAAGTTCTAAATTTTTACAACTCTGAATTATGTGTTTGTAAAGTTCTAGAGCTTTGTCCAAGTCGACTCCATTTTTTTCTATTTGAATGGACATGTTATTTAAGCATATTTCATTTTAAAAAAAAAATTTAAAATACGTGTTTCTGTGCTAGTATTGACTTGTATCATCACATTTAGTCTATTGATTTTTAAATTTTTATTTAACTTATCGGCCAAACTCGCTGAGTCGACAGTTTCAATTAAGTGCAGGTTGGGAACAGCTTTTTTTAAAAATTATGTCTTAAAAAAGAAAGCTTTAATAATTGAAAATATTTTACAAACTTAGTAATTTATTTATTTTATTTGACTGTAAATTTCCAATAAAGTGCCATTTTATGTCTGGGCATTCTCTTTGTATTAATGGATCGTTTGATTTTAAAACCAGCTCATTAATCTTTTTTTAATTTTTAATTTGGAATAAAAATTATGAAAAAAAAAATGCAAAATTACATAATTTTCGCCAAAGTGTGTTTGGCCATGCTTGTAAACTTCAATTATGTCTTCAATTGACTTGAATTTAGACACTGCTACCAATCGAGGTTTAAAATACTGCAAGCTCTAAACAAAGAATGTTCATTAAGTTAATTCACAATTACTTTGAGCTTAGAAAATACTTGGTCTCTTTTTGCTGATGCTCTACTTATTTTGTCCAAAATTTTTTTTAAATTAAGACTTATTTTAGACATTATGAATAACAATTTTTTTTTTTAACAATGTAACAAATAAACTTTTTCTTTTTAAACATAATTTAAATTTGAGAACAAAATTGAAATTGAAATTTTTCAATTGGCAAAATGAAAGTTAAGCAACTATTTTTTTAGATATTAAAATTAAAATTTTTCGCTGACACACCCTTTTAAGGCAGTGAACGCTTTTTGCTTTTTTCTTTTTACTTAGCATTTAAATAAAAATGTTAATAAAATGTTTATCATCATATTATTACGAGATTTATAGAATTCTAAAGATTTTAAAACTTGTTTTACTTTATATATTCAAGAAATCTGTAATATTGACAGATTTGGCTTTCAGGAATTTTTCAGACGACTAAACGCTTTTTATTTTGTCTTCATTAAATTTAATAATCTAAGTTGATAAACTTTCGGTTCCAAGGCTTCCTAATTTAAAGTATGCTTTACTTCTATACAAATATATTGATCAAAGGTAAAGATCACTAGTGATTAAATCAAGCAAATTTAAATTATTTTTTTTATTTTAACAGAAAATTTAAATTTTAAATACACAGAAGAGACAGAAGAGCTTTTAACATCCTTTTATGGACTTATTAGGCATTTTTCTCATTAAATCTTATCAATTTTGGAAATTTTGTCTTTTTCATAAAATCAAAAATAATTAAGATTAATCAATTTTAAAATGAAAATGATTTTATTTTAATAAAAAAAAATATTTACCGTAAACTCGTGCATACAACTCTAAGAGTATAAGTGGAATTTTGGCTTTTCCTCAAATTGAAAATTGTCTTTTATTCTAATGGAAAACGATGAGCAATTATTATTTTTTTTAATTTTTTTTTTCGTATTCAACCTTTTTCCATTAGAATAAAAGACAATTTTCAATTTGAGGAAAAGCCAAAATTCCATTTATACTCTTAGAGTTGTAGGCACGAGTTTACCGTAAATATTTTTTTCTAAAATTTAATGAAGAAATTCTAAGAAATCTTTACAATTTTAGCAATTTTTTTTTAAAAACATTTTTTTTCTTTAATTTTTATCAAAAATATTTTAATTCATTTTTTTTAATTAACTAAAATTAAAATAACCAAAAATTTAACATTAAATGTTATTTTTAATTCATAAACATTATAACATGAAAATTTTTAAGCACTCATACATTTTTTAATTCAATAGTTTTTAGCTTTTAAAAGTTATTAGATCTCTTTAATTTTTTAAATAATTTAAATAAAAAAACGAAAAAAGGAAAATTGAAGTTTCAGATCAAATTTTAAGATCAAAACGAATATTTAAAATTTTAAAACTTAATTTATCAAATAATTTTTAAAATTTAAAAAAAAAATACTAAACATTACTTAACATGTTATGTCTAGTAACGGTTCATTTTCAAATTAACATCAAAATGATTAATCACTGATTTATTTTACAAAAACAATCAAAAATTCAACTAATTCAGCTAAAGTTAAACTAGAAATTCAAATTCATAACTTTTATATTCAATTATTCATACTAAAATAATTTTATTTTTCCACTTTAATTAAGTTTTTTAAAAGTCTCAAGTCTATTCTAAGTCGGGACTTGGACTTAAGAAAAAAAAATTTTGACTTGAAGTATATTTTGGGATTTTTAAACAACTCTGCACTAAAACAAATTAAAATTTTAAAACACTTAATTTTTTTGTCTTAAATGGTTTTTATTTAAATCAATTAAAAAATTTAAACCTATTAAATTTCAATAAAAAGAGATATTTAAATTTTTTTATACGAAAATAAACTTGACATAACATGTCAAGTAATTGCTGAGGAAAAAATTAGTTTTTCTTTTTTATTAAATAAAATAATACATTTTATATTTTGATCTTTTTATCTTGATCTCAAACTTCTATTTGCCAAAAAAAATAATTGGTGCTTCAAATGTTAGATTGCTTTAAATTATTTGTAACTAAAATTTCTTTTTCATCACTAAAATAAATTTACTTTACAATAATGCTACATGCCAATAAAAAAACTTTTTGATTTAAAAAAGCTTATTGTTTATAAAAAACCTATATTTAATTTAAGAATTGTTTTAAAATTGTACTAGAATTTTTTCAGCTAATTCTGAAATGATTGATTTGAAAAGTTTATTTAATACTATTAAATACACTATTAATTTACTATTAATTTAATAGGATTCTTATAAGAATGAACACTCAAGATATTCAGATAATTGTACTAGAGCAAGATAAAGACAAAAAGAATTTAAATAACGCTATATAATATCGAATTTGCAATTTCAGTCTGAAATCCATACCAACACGGGGATACCAACGTGGTCGAACGCGTAATGCGAAGGGCGACAAAGGTTCATGGTTCAGACCTAAACTATGTTGAACGTTGCAAAAAGCTGGGTTTGACCAATCTAAAGGCGAGGCAATTGAGGGGCGATTTGATACAGCAGTTTAAAATTGCAAAAGGAATAGAGCATGTTGAATTTGCCGCACCGACTTCCATTTCTGCGCCAAGAGGCAATAGGAGAATTGGTGAAGAACTGTAATCAACGACATAACTTTTTCTGCAACCGAATTGTTAATGACTGAAACGATCGTAACGACTCCATCATTATCACCAAAAGTACCAACGACTTCAAAAGCAAGCTTGACAAAACAGCAACTTAATTACGGCAAGTGGCTACCACACAGGGTGTCGTCACCCATCGCGTTTTGCATCATCCTGCATGCAAATCGCGACTAGTAGCCTACCCCTTACTACTACTACTACTGCTAGGCGAGTTTTATTGGGGTTTAGAAGTCATTTTAAACCAAAACGGAAAAAAAAAGTTACGTATAGTTTATCTTATCATATATTTTAATAGCATATTTTTTTCTGAACTATATGTAGGGCCCATTTCAACAATAAAAAGTTAACTCAACTTATTGTTTTGGTAACCATATACCCAAGCGTGAGCTCACCATTGAAACGCGGGTAGACGCGTCTACTTGCTTTTTTTCGGGTAAAGGAGTCAACACTACTGGCTTTTTTTCTATATTTTGTGTAACGCGTCTTCTCGTTCTTGGACTTAGTTGTCAAAAAAAATTTTCTGTACATATAAAAAATACTGAAATAATACTGAAATAAGAGCTCCAAATTAAAACTTAAAGCTAATATTGATCTGTATTCGAAACTAGCATAAAAATAAAATAAAAATATGTAAAAGTTTGTTATTTTAAAAATATGATAAAAAAATGTTTCTTTATTACTTTTTAAAACTATTATTTTAGAAAGATATTTTTTTGAATAAAACTTTATTAAGACTAAAAAACTTGATTTTAATTTAATTTCCTTTTTTTTCATGGAAGACCAGTCTATTTTCTTTTTTCTTTACCTTAGAGCGTCTATTACTTTATAAAAACTGAGCACACCATTGATATAACCAGTAAATAAAATAAAAAAATGAAATTAGAAAGACAATTTGTGCTTGAAAATTTTATTTGCAATTAAAATTTTTAAATTTCACATTAAAAATTCAAAAGTATGATTGGAGTTTTATGCTATCATTAAAAAAGAGCTGTAAAGACTACTAAAAAACATTTAATCGACTTGAACTAAAATTGATGATTTAAAACGATTAAAAAAAAAAAAAAAATTTTATTTTAATATTTAGATTAGAAAAAAATCTGCAAAATGAATGCTTAATAAAGTATAAAAATGACACTAAAAATTGTAAAACTGAAATTAATAATAACATTTAGTAATTATGATAAATCATAATGATGGTAGTTTATTGTTGTGATTCAGCTGGAGTAGGAGCAGCAGCAGTTGGTGCTGGTGGCAACTTGTTCAAAAACTCACTAATCTGATCGCAAACCTCGGCTAGATGAGCTTGCGGTATGGTGATCGATGTTCTGTATCTGCTTTGTCTCACTTCGCTTATTTTGAGAAAGACGCCGCGCGCATTTGAGCCCGAGTCAAAATAGAAAATTTTGTTGTCGGCCTTGACCGACTTTGACTCGGGCAAGTCCGGCTGCGCTTGTTCCTGTTCAAAGCCTACGCCATATCTGTCGAGCATGTCACTAAGATGATCCTTGAATTCAATTAGACCCTGGGCCGGTATGGCTATGAAAGCTCTGGGACCCCTGGGCAGCACCATGCTTATGCGCAAAAATCTGCCACGTTGGTTCTCCTTAAAGTCCAAATAGTACCGCTTTCGGTCCTTGGTTATTGTTTCGCTTTTGATGAGACCTGGGTCTGGCTCTGGACGCCTCGGCTCCTCGCCCTGCTGGCTCGGCTGACTGGGGCCCATTTGCGCGTTCAGCTCGCTAAACTCGGCCAAGAACTGCTTTAGGTCGTGAGCTGCCGCTATGGACAACACAATGCGGCTCTTGCGGCCACCGACCCCCACCTCGGCCAGCTTGATAAAACGGCCGCGCTGATTCTCTTTGACGTCTATGTAGAAGCGCTTCGACTGGATCTGCACCTGCTGACTCGCTAGCTCTTTTTCACTCGAGCCAGTGTCGTTGGGGCCGGCCGCGCCGCGTCTTCTTCCTTGCTGGCCTGGTCTTCTCTCGTCATCTCCACTTTCCGACATCTTTTTCTAACTGCAACTTGTCTTTCACTTTCACTTTCGTACACTCTCAACTAACTGATGATGATATTAAACAAGAAAAAATTTTCTCCAACAATATTCTTATAATTTATACGATTTTGGTTCCTATTCATATACACATAGGTACACACACTGTTTTGCTACAGACTAATTATTAAAATGAGATGTCGCTGCATTTCATTCGTTGCTGGATGGGGGGAACTTGTACAGTTTTTTTTATACGAGTTTGACTGAGATCAATAAATTTAAAATTAATGGAGTCAGCTTTTTGATATTGATGGATCATGTTCACATGAATTCTTCTTCTAGCTATTTGACCGAATTTTCCTAATTATGAGTCCATCAAATTAACATTTAGAAAAAAAAAAAAAAATTTTGTCAGCTGATCGGTATGATTTAAACATTTATGAAAAGAATTTCGGATGACCTAAAAGGAATTAGCATGTCAGTCGAGCTGTTTTCAAAGCGTATACTATACTTGCTTGCTTCAAAGAACATTCACTTATTGGAGCGTTACCATTTTCAGAACACCGTGTTAAACATTTGTGAGATCTCATCTTGAATATGTAGTACTGGAACCCAGGAAAAGAGAAATAAAGTTGACAACGTAGGGCTGCCAAATTGGTACAGTGCTTTTTTAAAAGGTGCAGAATGGGCTATATTAAGTAATTTTGCCATTTTTTTTGTAAGCTTAAGTAATCTTACGTGAATATTAGTCGGTAATGATTTTTAATTTTCCGGAATATTACGTACACTTACATTAAAATACGTAACTTTAAGTAAAATCGTTCTGGTATGCAAAAATTAAAAATTATTTGATTAAATTTAATTAAAGGTAATGGATATTGTAGTTAAAAAACAGTGATGGTTGCTTTTATAATTTAAAATTTATCTTTTCTTATTAATTATCTGATGATTTTTAATTTTATTACAAAATATTACCAAAAATTGTGTAATTTAACGTAAAATTGGAGATAGTCAAAGTTGTAAAAAAAAAAAGTCATAAAAAAAAAACAAAATTGTCATAAAAAATTGTCATGTGTTAATTAGTCATATATGACAAAATAAACAAAAAAAAAAAAATGATTGGTTAATTTTTAGAATTTTTTATTGAATTGACGATAATGGTTATTTGTTCGTGGACCATTGTTGTCGAAATGATTCCATGAAAATCCATATTTGCCTTGTAACCAAGTATTGAAAAAATACTTAATAAATTTTTATAAATCACTGTCAAGAATAGCTAATGTGTTCAAAATAATGTTCGATCCAGTTTGGGCATCATTGATTGGGTCAAGTGCTAACGCGCTAAATTTTCGTATCCATTGTTTAAAATTGTAATCATTGTAATAAAGTGCTTGTTTATTATATTTATGGAATAGATAACATATTATGGCTTGGTTAAAGTGAAACTAACATCCATAAATTTTTACATTTTCGAATTCGACGCTGATTGCTTGAATCATAGCTAACTCGAAATCAGAAAGCGTTCCTTGTAAAACGATTGAACAATTATTACGAGTGAAAATTTCTTTAAGGTTAGTTAAAGCTTGGACATAAGTCTCACGCTCTTTGTTCTGTAAAAGAATATAACATGCTGGGTACAATTGGTTCTGATAATTTATTAATTTATTGAATTGAATTAACCTCCTTTAAGGAGAAGTAAAAGAAAATAAAAATAAAATTTTTTTTTTTGTGTTTTTGTGTTTTTTTAAAAAATGAAAAATTATTACCTAAAAATAAAATTACAAAAATAAAAAAGGAACATTAGTTCGAAAATAGAAAAAAGCATGAAAGTTAGAAAGCAAGATAATTTGGACCAAAATTCATGAATTTCTTTTATTTTGAATTAGCTCATTTAGGAGAGTTCTGTAATGTTTTAATTTTAAATTGCAAAGACATAACCAAATTGAATCAGATAAACCATCATTACAAATCAGATTAATCTTAAGATTTTCTTTAAGTTGGTTTATAATTACTGCAATTTTTGAGGTTTCAATTTTAAAGTACTTGGAAATAAGTACCAAGTCAGAGGAAAAAGATTTATTAGAGGGGGAGTCATTTAGCATATATTTTAAAAATTGTGATGATAGATAATTATATTTAATTGTATCAATAAAAGTTAGTTTTGAAAATAGATAAAGTTCATCAAAATTGAATACTTTCAGGACTTTTAAGACTCGTGACATGTGACAATAGGCTTTTAAACTAAACATTTGTCTAATCAAGTTGTTTTGTAATTTATTTATTGAATCCTTTGTGGTTGAATTAAGAGTGAGAGCCTCAAGATAATAACCATGAACGGAGAAAATTTGAAGAAAATAAGTTGGGCAAGCTTTGAAAGTCACATCAAAATTCGTTTTTTTGATAACGGTGCTTTTCAAAAATAATTTGTTTGTATTCAGTGTCAAGATATAATATTTCTTGTTCCATTTTTTGATTTTAAAATTTTGATTAACAGTATGAGTAGATAAGTTATTTTTTTATTTTTTAATCAATTTTTTTTTTAATTGGTTTGACAATTTTACGATGACTATTTTGTTTTTTTTTTCCTATGACAATTTTTTATGACAATTTTGCACTGCACTGACAATGACAATTTTAACCCTAACCGTAAAATTAAGTAAGAAACGGTATGCTAAATTTTTTCTAATTTTTCATGATAAAATTAATTAAAAAAATTTGGAAGAGAAGCCAATATTTTATTTTTCTTACAAAAAATCCTCATATTTTTGGCCGTAAGCATTCTAGAACAATTTTACTAAAAGTTACGTTTTTTTTATTTATTTATTTATTAAGTAAATTCTGTTAGAGCCAAGCTCCTTCAGAAAAATAAAAAGTTTCCGTTAGTTATATATATTTTAAAAACATGGTAAGATAACAATGTTAATAATTAGTTGTTCAGAACTGAAGGAGATTGAAGTTTTCAAGTATTAAGCAAGGTAAGGAAAATTTTCATCAATTAGGAGGTATAAACCAAACAATGGTGTTGCAAGATTGCATATTTCTTTAGGGCTAATTACAGCTTTATATTCTTTTACTAGTCTAGTTACCAGAGGTACTGAGTTTTTTAGACCACACCTAATATAGTTCTCACTGAGATCGAAAAGACGATTGTCTATCCTATGAGTTTTTAGTTTATCCAAGGTTAGATGGTGGAGTTGTTCTAGAGGTACGTATTTTAATAGTACGTATTTAAATCAGACTTGTTTTTAAGTCGCAAGTTTAAGTCAAAGTCATGACTTAGCTTACTTATGACTTGTAACTTAATACTCAATACTTTTTGCGGACGATTTAGTGTCTTATTCTATTTTTAATAAGTACAATAACATTCAAATAATTTTAAATGCCTACATTAAGAATAAAGAGCATTGGCTCTCGCTATGGCGCTTAAACATGGCAGTAGAAAATTGAAATTACATTATTTTTTCAAGTAAAGTGCAATGCAGCATGAGTACAATTTCTTATAGAAAATAATATTTAAGTAAAGAACAAACGTTTTTTTGTTATTTGACCTCAGCTTTCATTTGAAAAAAAATTAGTCCAACCTGTAAGCCGCCTCATGGTCCCCTTGGGCCCCCATCATAGGGGTCGATTTCGATATTTTGGACGATGAAACCCCCAAAAGATTATTTTAACCTTTTTTGGGTACGCTCAATACGAATATCTGCAAAATTTCAAGCGTCTGTGTTGTGTTTTTCACGAGATATCGTTAAAAAAACATTTTTTTCTGTATTTTAAGTTTAAAGCGTTATAACTCCTGAACCGAATTATCAGATGGTTTGATAAATACATCATTTTGTAAAGAATTTAATTCAGAAAAAATTGTTTAAGATGCTTTATTAATATTGAGGTTTGTTTTTTATTAAGATTCAGTTGAAAAAAAACGAATTTTTAAACAATTTTTTATTTTAAAAGAAAATACCAAAAAGCTTCTCTTTTTAATGCTTTAATGCGGTCAGACAAGATCAGTGGCAAAAAAAGGAAAATTAAAGAATTGCCAAAAATTTTATATCAAAAGGAAATGCCAAATTTTTTAAGAAAAAAATGATTTTTCTTGCTAAATTTTCGAAATTTTTTTTCTAAAAAATTATATGAAAAAAATTAGAGATAAGTATGTAATATTTGAATATTGTTCGTTACTCAAAATTAGAAACCAAGAAGAACATCAAAAACCTTTTTTCTGAAATTTTCTGCCACAGAATTTTCTGACCGCCAAAGTGGCCGTCCGTTTTAAGGTTGGCTTTACATTTTGGCCGTCCATCTATGATTTGGCCGGGAAAAATTGCGGTCCAAATTTTTGGCAATTATTTGTAAAAATGATAAGTAAAAAATTAGAAGGAACATTTTTTTCACAAAACTATTTTAAGTTTACATACCAATTCAAAAATTTTTTCAATTTAGTAAATATTTTAAACATTTTCAAACTTTTAAGTGTAAAATTAAATGAATCATTTGATCAAATTCGCAAAAATAATACTTTTTCTTAAAATAATAAAAAGTTTTCAATAATTTAATACGATTTATTAATCAAATTGTTTTAGGTAAAATTTTCCAAGTATTTAAAAAAACAATTCAAATAAATCGATTCTTTATCGTTATTAATTATTTAGTGTCTGATTAGAAAAAAATAAATATGATTATCAGGATGAATCATTTAAATGATGGAATCAGGCTACATTTACCAAGGATTGATCGTTTCATATTTCTTTCCGACCTGGAATCAGTTGATAATCTTTTGAAAATATGTTCTGGTCTATTTAAACTATTCAAACGCAAATTAGCGGAAGCCATTAAACAACCTGAAAGATAAATTGAATAAATTTCATTCTAAATTTAAAAACAAGTTACCTATGATCAGAATTAGGATCAAAAATTTCATATTCATTTTTCAAAAAAAAATGCTTTTAAACCAAAAGGTTCTTTTTATCAATTTTAAATATTGTTCTCCTATTGAATAATTTTTAAATCGATTCAATTTAGCTGAATTGATGTTAATTTTAATTTAAGATGTAATGCAAATGACAAAAAGTTTTAGCTTAAATTCATTTGAATAAAATAAAGAAAAAAATCGAACAAACTTGATTAATTTTAGTTTCAAAAACAAAAACAAATGATTAATACTAATGGAAAAATAATTTTAATAAAATAATGACTAAATACTTAAATCAAAAATCATTGAAGAGCTAAAAAATAAAGTTTAAAATGAAAATATGTATTTTATAAATAAAACTTTTATTACTTTAATTGTAAAACTTAAATTGATCAAAAAATTACTCAATTTTAAACAGAATTGAATTTGAATTTCCAGTTTGAACTAAGCTGTTATCCTGCAATTAAAAATAAGCACTATTTAATTTGAAGTATTTTGCCTAAATTATTTTTAAATTAAAAAATGAATAATCAATCAAAAACTCTAAGTACAAAAAAGCCAAAACATGTACCAAAAAATAAATTAAAAGGCATTGCGAAATTCTATACAAAACTTTGATTTCAAAAAGAAAAAAATTTATAACTTTTTTTCTTTTGGTTAAAAACTTAACTTATGGTAGTGTTAGGCGGCGGCCAAGCCTGTCCGGTCCGAACGCGGCAAAAATAAGGCGGCCAGTTTGGCGGCCAAAAATTTGGACCGCTGAGTCGGCCGGCCAAAACATAGACGGACGGCCACTATGGCGGCCAGACAAAATCAGCGGTAAAAATTTTCAGGGAAAAAGTTTTTGATGTTCTTTTAAGTTTTTGATTTAAAGAAATGAAAAATTTTCAAATATTACATACAAATCTCAAAACTCTAATTTAGAAAAAAAAATTCAAAAATTTAGCTTATTCAATAAAAATTATTTTTTTTTAAAAAAATTTGACATTTTCTATCAAAATAAAATTTTTGCCAATTTTTTAACTCTCAAGGAATTTTTTTTCGCTGATATGGTTTGATCGCAAATTTCGTCATCCGTCTTTGATTTGGCCGGTCAACTCAGCGGTCCAAATTTTTGGCCGCCGGCCTGGCAGCCAAAGTGGCCGTCCGTCTAGGTGGTCTTGTTCGCGGTTCAAAAAATTTTTGGCCGCATCAATGGCCGTTTGTACGGTTCCCAACACTAACTTATGGTGAGTCAGCAAAATATGTGTCAATTAATAACGTTTTATTTTTTATACTATTAAAAAGCGTGCAATTATGCAGATTTCCGCAAAAGGTTAATCAAAAGTTTTTAAACTTGTTTTCATCTGGAGGAAAAAAAAATGCCTTTTTTTTTTTGTGTATTCGAAGTTATGTATAAAATTTCAAATCGAATCAATCGATAATAGATTTACAGGCGCTTCCTCAAATTTATTAACAAATAAATATAAGAAAGATAGTGAGGAAGTTTTGAATTGTAGGAATTTTACTATTTCTTTTCCACGATTTTTGAAAATTAAACCAAGGTCTCAAAACAAATAGCAGATGAATGAATTAAAAAAAATACTTTAAAAATCTGATTCTAGTTCTGAAAAATAATTGTCTTTCCCTATTTTCTCTGAAGTAAGATTTCAGACATGGTAAAGAGTCAGATTTGATTTTGTTTTTTAAATTTTTATTCAAACTTAAATTTTTTACCTTTTATTTTTAAGTCTTTGTCAGAATTGACTTTCAAAATTGAAAGACAGATAATTTTCTATTAACTCATAAAATTAATGAATCACTATGGATCTTTAAAGATGTTTGGTTGACTCGTAACAGTTGGTTGTTGAAATGTTTAAAAAATGTCAAAATATTTTAGGTTTACTACAAAAATTCATAAATTAAAATTTTTTTTAAATAATTTTTATGAATTTTTTAGTAATCCTAAAATAATTTAAAATAAAAATAATTTTTAATAAAGCCTAATTTGACATTTATAATAATAATTTTCATTTTTAATATATTCAAAATATTTTTATCATGTAAAATAATATATTTTAAATAATTTTTAATTATTTTTTAAATGTCCAAACATTCAAAAATTAAAAAATTCAAAAAAATTATTTTTCAAAATTTTTATGATTTTTTTAGTAACCCTTTAATATTTTGTATTTTTTAAAATAATATATTTTAAAATAATTTTTAATTATTTTTTAAATGTCCAAACATTCAAAAACTAAAAAATTCATAAAAATTATTTTTCAAAATTTTTATGATTTTTTTATTAAACCTTAAATATTTTGTATTTTTTAAAATATTGACTTAAACTTTGCAGATTTTTTAAATTTAATCTGGCCAAATCTGGTTGATTTTTGGTACACTCAAAAGAAAATTAAAAAAAATGGCGATTAAATTGTTAATAATTGTCATTTTGACTGTAAGTCAAGTAGAAAAAATAATTAATGAGAAATGTTTGTATATGATTAGAAAAAAATTTTATTAAGTGATAAATTAATAAATAATCGTCCAACTGGCAGCAAAATCATTAAATTGATTGAAAACAAAGCTAAATTCCAAAAGTAAGTCATTCAGTACGAACAATCACATTACATTTCATACAATCACACACAATAAACAACTGCTAAAAAAAAGCGAGAAAACCTCACAACACAAAGTGAATCTAGCTTTATTTCAGGAAATAAGTCTATTGTTGTGATTCAGCTGGAGTAGGAGCAACAGCAGTTGGTGCTGGTGGCAACTTGTTCAAAAACTCACTAATCTGATCGCAAACCTCGGCTAGATGAGCTTGCGGTATGGTGATCGATGTTCTGTATCTGCTTTGTCTCACTTCGCTTATTTTGAGAAAGACGCCGCGCGCATTTGAGCCCGAGTCAAAATAGAAAATTTTGTTGTCGGCCTTGACCGACTTTGACTCGGGCAAGTCCGGCTGCGCTTGTTCCTGTTCAAAGCCTACGCCATATCTGTCGAGCATGTCACTAAGATGATCCTTGAATTCAATTAGACCCTGGGCCGGTATGGCTATGAAAGCTCTGGGACCCCTGGGCAGCACCATGCTTATGCGCAAAAATCTGCCACGTTGGTTCTCCTTAAAGTCCAAATAGTACCGCTTTCGGTCCTTGGTTATTGTTTCGCTTTTGATGAGACCTGAGTCTGGCTCTGGGCGCCTCAGCTCCTCGCCCTGCTGGCTCGGCTGACTGGGGCCCATTTGCGCGTTCAGCTCGCTAAACTCGGCCAAGAACTGCTTTAGGTCGTGAGCTGCCGCTATGGACAACACAATGCGGCTCTTGCGGCCACCGACCCCCACCTCGGCCAGCTTGATAAAACGGCCGCGCTGATTCTCTTTGACGTCTATGTAGAAGCGCTTCGACTGGATCTGCACCTGCTGACTCGCTAGCTCTTTTTCACTCGAGCCAGTGTCATTGGGGCCGGCCGCGCCGCGTCTTCTTCCTTGCTGGCCTGGTCTTCTCTCGTCATCTCCACTTTCCGACATCTTTTTCTAACTGCAACTTGTCTTTCACTTTCACTTTCGTACACTCTCAACTAACTGATGATGATATTAAACAAGAAAAAATTTTCTCCAACAATATTCTTATAATTTATACGATTTTGGTTCCTATTCATATACACATAGGTACACACACTGTTTTGCTACAGACTAATTATTAAAATGAGATGTCGCTGCATTTCATTCGTTGCTGGATGGGGGGGAACTTGTACAGTTTTGTTTTGACTGAAGTCAATTATTTTTTTTTGTCAATTCAAATAAAACTTTAAATAATTGAATACCGTTACTATGTTTATTTTTAATAAAAAATTTAATTTACAACAATTCTACAATTGGGGGTTCAAATAATTTTTGTTTTTTTTTTCTTTAAAAACTTATTTCCTCAGTTTTTAGAGTATTTAAATTAAAAAAAATGCATGAATAACTTTGACTGAATTTAGGCAAGCTGATCAAGTGTATTCTCTTCTCCGGGTCATATGGTGGTGAGTACATCTCGTGTTTGAACTGTTTTTGATTGCCACAAAAGAAAACATTGGGCAATTCTTCTAAAATAAATGGATCCTTGCCATAAAAAGGATAACAGGCCAATGTGTCAGGACAAGTCGGTCCGATATGACCAGCATTCATAGTTAATTTCATAATTTCAATAGGATCATCAATTGATGTCGACTTTCTGATGTCGTCAATCAATTGTCCCGACACTCCCATGAAACAAAGTCCATTCAAGTGAAATTTGTACGGATTTGTTACCGAGTGAAGATTGTACTTGTATTCAGAAGTGAATGATTTGGTCAACATGGCATGGTGCAAAGGCTGTTGAGGTAACATCACATTGGACGGATCAAATTCACCAGGCATTATGTCCACTTCAAGTTTACTTATTAATTGAAGCAAAAAATCATCTAGTTGTTTTATGGCTCCAACACTTCCAGCTACATAATTTTTGGTCAGATATTTGGCTTTATTGATCATGTCCTTTGACTGCGTGGATGATGATAAAGAGTTGCCTGCAATCACCAGTCTTAAGGTGTTGCTCAGTTGATGTGACAAGTCATTTGAGCATTCATCAATAAAATCACCTCTTAAGTAGTCGACTAGAAGCTGAAGCTTGAATAGAAAGCTGTTGGTGGTACTTCCGTCGCCAAGTTCAATTCCGCTCAAAAAGACCATGTATTTGTCTTCTTTGTGCGACACTGGTCTTGGAATTATTTTGGTCTGGAAAATTGGAGTTTCTTTGAATGCAAAGTCTTCAACTTCGAATTCAGAGTTTTCATTTTCGCTACCTAGTAGAGCCACCACTAAGCCAGTACAGAGAATATTGTTTTTTATTAGCTGACACTGAGAAGTGTGAGCATCCCTCAAGAGAATTCTTTGCAAATCGTCCTCGAGTATGACCAGATCATTTTCAGGATCTATATACTTTGCTTCTCGATTTACAGGCTGAATTGGCAAAGAACTGAATTCTTCGTCTTCGGCAAGTTCCTTCAAAATGTTCGGCTTATTTTTCATTTCTTTGTATACTGTGCCAACGATTACGCATTTTTCGTGTTTGGTTATTTCGGCTAGTGGTTTGATTTCAAAACTGGGCCATTTTTTTGCACACACTGGACGAAGATGCTTTTTCATTGAAATAAGTCTCTCGGCGTACAAAGGTGCATATTGATATTCAAATTGTTTCTCTTTTATCAAATAATTTGATGATTTGTTTTCATATTCAATTGATTTGAGATCGCGTTCAAATTTCATTTTTAAAATTTTGTTTTTTTAATTTAAACTTTTTAAATATAAAACTTTTTAAATAAATTGAACTTTTTTTGAAACTTAAAATTTGTCAAAATTAACTTAAATTTAAGTTTATTTTTGAATAAGCTACATAAGAAAATCTAATATTTTTTTTATAATAAAAAAGAGAAATTTTTTTATAATTTATCCTTAAATTAAATATATTTTAGTCTTTTTATTCTTTTCATCAACATTACTGAAACAATTTGAATACTGCAATTTTCTAAGACTTATAATATTAAGGAAAGAACAAATATGAAATTTTCTATTCATCATAATATTTAATATTTATTCTGATTCTTTTTAAAAAAAATATAAGATAAAAATTTATTTGAAAATTTAAATTTGATCAATATTAAACTCAGATATAAAAAAATTATTGAATTAAAAAATAAAAATAATCAAATTTTTTAGTGTTTCTCTCCAACAAGGAAAACGTGATGAACTTTGCTATAGTTTTGGAAAGGTTTATCTTGAATTTTCGTAAAAAATTTAATAATTAATTTTAAAAAAAAATCAATCTACTTTTCATATGATGAAAAATGTGATGCAATTACTTAAAAAAATAAAGTTTGTAATAAAAAATGTTTTTAGTAGAAATTATTAAATTTAATTCGTTTATATTCTTGATTTTATTTTAAAGTAAAAAATTTCTTTAAACTTTTAGGATATAATTACAATTAGTTATGATTTTGAGGTGGCTCAATCATTTATCTTTTAAAATTTAATTTATAACTTAATTGTATTGAGTATTTAATCAATTTTTCATTAAATAAAAAAATAAATCCATTATTCGTGTAAATCATTTAATATCAACGAATTAAATTCAATATTATAAAAAAAAAATAAAAAAATACTTTCAATTACAAACACTCTCTAATGTTCCAGAAATTCAAAACTTAAGTGCTATCTGAAATTCTAATTTTTTACTCTAAATTCGTAAACTACGTCCTTTGAAACCCTAAATTTCATTTTTTTTGGGGGGCTTAAAAAAAAAAAATCTATATCCAGATGTCTAAAAAGAACTTACCCTTTAAAATGCTGTAATTTTTGAAAAAAGGGATTACTTAATAAACCACTTTTTTTTAAAAAAAAAACTAGAAAAAATTCTGAATAAATCTTTGTTTTACTTTTTTGAATTTATGTTTTTTTTAATATAAATAAAGCATCAAAATCATGTGATTTAATCTAAATTTTGAATTTTTTAATTATATTGACAATTTTTTGAATATTTTAACAAAGTATTGAAACCAATCCCATTAAATATTAACATTACGCCACCAAAGTCAAAATATATTCGATCTCGCACTAGTAACCTTGGAGTATTTTGCAAGAAAAAATTATTAATTTTGAAATATGATAAAATGTCTAGAAACAGAGGAATCAGATTGTGACGTTTTCTTTCAAGAAGAAGAAATGATCACATGACACATATTTTTTAAATGGAATCTTATTACAAATATTTTTGTTTTTGAGAAATTGTGATGGTTGTTAAAATTTTTTAGCAACCATCACAATTTTCATTATGTGAAAAGAAACACTAAAAAAATTAGATTATTAGTGACTAACAAAAAATTTATTGTTATTAATTCAAAAATTTAAATACTAAATTGAAAGCGTATGGCTTTGATGGTCTGACACTAAAATGGATTGAAGCTTTCTTGAAAAATAGTAGACAACGAGTTGTTCAACGAGGTGAAATTTTGTCGGATTGGGTTGAGATTTTTAGCGGTGTACCACAAGGGTCAGTGATTGGTCCATTATTGTTCATTTTGTATATCAATGATCTACCAAAAGGAATATAGAATGTTGTCAAAATGTGTGCAGATGTTACTAAAATATTCTCGCAAATGGTATTAGAATAAGCACAACAAAACTACAATCAGATTTAGATTTAATTTTCAAGTGGACTCAAGATTGGCTTCTTCTCTTCAACACATCAAAATGTGTGGTTATGCATTATGGTCATAAAAACAAAGAATTTCCTTATTTTATTAATGGTTAGCAGTTATCAAAGTTAAGGTAAGAAAGATATCTTGAAGTTATTTTCAATACAAATCTTAAATGGAAAAATCAAGTGATAGAGGCGACAAACAAAGCAAATCAGATGTTAGGTCTTATCAGGAAATCATTCGTTCGTTTTGATTGTAAGTTATTTAGATCATTGTATTTAACTTTTGTTCGTCCTCTTTTGGAATTTTCGGTGCCTGTATGGTCTCCAACTCCTAAGTCTGTTTCTGAGAATGTTGAAAGGATTCAACGCAGAGCTACTAGATTTTTTTCTTCAATAAGAAACAAACCGTATTAAAGCAGATTGAAGGCTTTGAACATTCCAAATCTGGTGGAAAGAAGAAAAAGAGGTGATCTATTTCAATTATACAAGCTCATGCATGGAATAGAATTGGTTGAAAAAAGCAACAATTTTAATGTCACAAAAACCAAGGAAGAGGTCACTGCTTCAAATATCACAAAGAAATTTCGAGACTCAAACATAGAGATAACTTTTTTTTCAACAGAACCGCTAACATATGGAACTCGCTGCCAAATGAATTAGTTGAAGCCCCCAATGTTAAAAGCTTTAAAGCAGGCATTGATTGCTGGATGAGCAGCAATGAATCACATCAGCTGTCTTAGTGTGCCTTATCAGCACACTCGCTGGCTAGCTACAGTCAAAACTACTACTACTTCTACTAGAATCTTTTCATTTTTTCAAATTTCCAAAATTTTCATTTCCGGTGACCATTATTGTTTTGTAGAAACAAAAAATATATTTGATAATACTAATTATTTTATTTTTAAACTTTCTAATGAAACATGTTCGTACTAAGATAAGCTCTTTTTTGATAAAAGTTGCTTAAAAATCGTATATTAATTATTAAAAAAAAAAATAAAAAATTCTTAAAAATTTCATAGAAATACTTAAAAATAAAAATTTGAAATTAAAAATATGATTATTTTAGTTTCGAATGTCTGTACTGGGAAGTTGAAGGTCGACAAACACAACCAAGAGCAAAAATAGCTGAAATTATAATAAAAAAACTAAACAAAAAATAAGATCTATGCTCTGATTTGTTGATATATTGTGCAAGATCTTTAAAGCCTTTCATACTATCCGGAACTTCAGCCAGATTCCATAGTTCTTGACGACTATCCAATTTCTCAGCGCACAGTGCTGAAATTCTTTCTTTACCCTCTTTATGGCTCAGCAAGCATTTTAACTCTTAAGACAAAAAAAAATAAAAATTTCTAAAACTATTTTAAAAAATTACGCTGAGCAGATCCGGGAGCTATATGGCTACATAATCGATTAAGATCAATTGAACAAGCTTGACTCAATTCATGATCAACAAAAACATCAGCAGCCCCTTCAATAATAATTCTGCGAACTTCTTCGAAACAAGTCGTACCTCTCTGAATACTTCCACGCTGAAAAGCCAATCTTAGACAATCTTCTTTTTTGTCATTCGATGAGCCTGAACAAAATGATTCGATTTCTGTTAAGCACCCTTCAACCAAAAGAGGGTCCAATCTGTAGTCAATATTAGCTGCTTCCCTCATGATTTCTTCAATTTGTAAACTACACACTTGGGATAAATTATCTTTGATAAATTGTCTCTTAAGACACTTAATTACACGACCTTTAAGAGCATCTTCATTTATTTTACTACTTGTAAAAACATGATTACAACTGTTAACCACATCTTTCTTACAACCTTTCCACAACGCTGGATTTAATCTAATATCAGAATTTTGGGTCATTACTCTATTGATTACAACATTACGGCAGGCCAAATCAAAACCTGATTTTATCAGATTTTTTCTAAGACAAGACAAGACATCTTCACCTCCATCAGTCGAACAAAATTTCTCAATAGTTGATTTACAAAGATATTGTAGAGAATAATCACTTTTTTGTTCAATCACATTAATCTTATTTCGACTGGATACTTTTTTTCTACAGCCATCAGAAAGTTCTTTAAAATTTGATCTTAGGCATTCCAAAACTCGGCCTTTACCAGGTGTAACACTTTTGCAAAATTGCTCGATATCATTCCTGCAGACCTCATCTAGTTTTGGGTCTAGTTTTATGTTTTCATTTAATTGAATCAATTCAAAGCGAAGTTGAGTCCTGCAGCTTTCCTTTATTCGATGCTGATCCTCGAGTAGGGTGTCATTTAAAATAATCTCACTCAAACAATGAACCACTTCAAGTTTTGATTTAAGACTTTTACAATGATCTTTTATTTCCTGCTTGCACTCTTTGACAAATTTGAAGTTCAATCTAACATTTTGCATATTTAAAAGCTGATGGTGTTCGATTCCGATGCGGCATTTTTCGTCAATTTTAGGATAATTTTTTTGCTTAATTAAACATTCTAGTAATTCGCCTTTCTGGTCTTTTTTGCTCGAGCACTTTTCTTCGATCAATGGCAAGCATGCTTTCATTAGAATTTTATCTAATGATATGTCTTCGTTTTGTGCCCTGGAAAATTTGAATATGGTTTTTCTACAGTCATCTTCCAGTTTATTGAGAATTTTCTGCAAGCAAATGAGTTCTTCACCACTGTTTTTCAGATTTATTTGCGAGCAGTATGCAGCCAAATCATTCGAACATTGATTTTGAATTTCAGGCAACAAGTCAATCGATTCGGCTCTGTAATTCATTACTTTTTTAACCTGAATTTGACACTCTTTGCTTACCTTTAATATTTCAATTTTTTAATAATTGTATTCAGCTAGTTAAATTTTTTTAATTTTTCCAAGAAAACACTATTTCACTTAAGGATCATTTTTGCTGAATTTATTAAAATATATAATCAAATTTAATATCAATATAGAGCTGGTTTAATTTTTTGTGTTTGAATAACAAAATGTATCCAATGTCGAAATTACATTGAAAGAGTGCGACGCTTCAAATATTTTTTTCAGTTTCAAATAAAAAAATAATTTTAAGTTAATATTGAAATTAAACTCTTTAGTGAATCTAGAATGAGTTTAATTTTTATTTGGAAATTTGAAAAAAATATTGAAAATTCTTTTTTTAACTTTTAAATAATTTATTTATTTATTTGTTTATCAGTACCGAGCTAATGCTCCTTTAGAAAAAATTAAGTTAAAAAAAAATTAAAAAACAAAACAAAAATAATTCATTTAGATTTTTAAATTTACATTTAATCGTCAAAACACTGGGTCTTATAGGTAAAGTGAACCATAGTTCACTTTATTATGATAATTTTTTTGTTTTTTTATTTGAAGGAACCTTAAAAATAGCATTTGCTCTGATCTGATTTACCTGGTATTATCCTTTCAACAATCCCAAGTACCCAAATGCACTCTCTACTTAAATCTTAGCCTTTACATAAAATGATAAAAAATAAAGAAAACTAAAAATCTTAAATTAAAAATATTATCTTAAGGATCATCATATCACAAACCCAAAGTCAAAATTTATAAAGAAAAAACAAAATTTTCATCCTTGCTTTACTATCTTAAAATTATTTTTTTATTTGAAACTGAAAAAAATATTTGAAAAATCGCACTTTTTCAATGTTATTTCAACATTGGATACATTTTGTAATTCAAACACAAAAAATTTAACCAGCTCTTATTCCATTTATTTTAATTTCAAAAAAGACAGAATTTAAGGTTCGCAAGACAATTTTAAATTGTGTATTTTAAAAAATCATCCTTTTCAAAATTAAAATTTTTGATTAAATCTTTGAATTTTTCTGCTTTTGAAAAATAATATTGATCCTTTTTAGAACAATTTCAAATTTCAAAAATGCCCAAATGCTCTTAATATTTCTTTTTTTTTAAATAACTATTTTTAACTTTATTTCTTATTTTAAAATATATGTTTGTGAAAAATTTCTATTTTAATTAGCTATTATTCAACCAAACGTTGACTAGAATGAAAGCATAAAGCTTTTTTTCCTCAGGATATTCCTGAACGCATTTTTTAAAAGAAAAAAACATAATTTTTTTAAAAAAAAAAGGTCCTAAATTGAAATGAAATTTTAATCTGTAAAAAAAATAATTATGTTCAAAGTGTTCTCATAATATGAAATCTTTTTATATAAAGCTACTTCAACTATCATATTAATAATGATTGCAATGCTAAATAAATTATTTAAACTTGAAAAAGACAAAAGAAAAAAGAAAAAAATCGCATTAAAAAAAAATTAAAATATAGAATTACTTGCATAAATATTTTTCTTATTAACTAAAGATTGACTTGTATTTAAATCAATTTAATAAAATTCTTAAACCAAGTGTAAGCTTATTTTTAATTTTTTTTTGGAAAAAAATTTAAAATCGAAATTTAATCGAAATTAAGTTTCCAATTGATTTTCAATCAAATTTGTGGCAATAGATCAAAATCTAGAAATAAATCATGTGAATTCGATTCAAAAATCCAGCAATGTTTTTGTATCTTAAATTTGAGCCATTACATTTCCAATGCATTTCAAAAATAGTAACAACATTTTAAATAATTACAAGAACAAATTTAAGAAAGATGACCTAAGTAACTGTAATTGAGATTTAAGTTAGATCTTTAGAGATAGTTGACTGCTTAAGTTCTATTTGTATTGTTTTTTAAGATAAACAATGTTTTCTTAAAATTCACAATTAATTTTTAATTAAAAATGATACTTTTCTTTCAGTTTTCGATTCTTGGCTTTGTTCTTGACTTTCATTGTCCTCATCATCATGAATTAAATGAAATAAACATGGTAAAACAAGAGGTCCATTTT
Source organism: Brachionus plicatilis (assembly GCA_010279815.1). NCBI lineage: Eukaryota > Metazoa > Rotifera > Eurotatoria > Ploima > Brachionidae > Brachionus > Brachionus plicatilis. Next base: position 1,794,330 of record QEOQ01000508.1, read on the forward strand.
CTACATTGGTTGTCCAATCATTCCACTTGGAATTTGCATTACAATATTTCGCTGCATCATCTTTACATGCCTTAAACAGTGACGGAGTCAGTTTCCAGTCTCTGGAAACAAAAAATTGAATATCTAATAATCTTTCTTCGCAGTCGTCACTCATTTGAGGTTTATTAAGATAACTCAACAGACATGAAATAACTCTTCCCTCACCTGGTCTGACATTTTTGCATTGATTTTCCAAAAGTGACTGACATGCTTCTTGCAAATCTGGATCTATTGATATATCTTCGGACGCGTCTGCCACTTTAATCAATGACCTAAGTTCAGCTATGCACCCCGATGAAAACTCTGAATTTTCAGATTTTTTGGTCAGTGAATTTTTACCATTTTTTAGTAAACAAGCAAGGGTTTTACCACCTCTTTCAATTCCTCCACCGCAATAAACCTTAACTTCATTTTCACATTTCTTAACTATATCAGGACTCAGTTGGTAATCAGACATTAAAGACTTTCGATGCTCAATTATTCGAGCTCTACAATTGGAATCTATTTTTTCTCCGTTCCTTGAAACCCCTTCCAAACACAATATAACACTCGAGAGCTTGACAGAAATAGAACTGTTGGATCTCAGCTCATCACGGCAATTATTCTCTATGATATCTCTCCGGCATGCAATGAAAAGCTTTCTGTCAACTTTAAAATCTTCTGATATTATTTGCTGTCTTCTTGTTAGTTGATTTCGGCATTCTTTACTCATTAATTCATTGAATTTGTTCCGTAGCAAGCAATCTAGGACACGGCCATCTCCACTCAAAATTCTTTGACAAAGTTTTTCTCTATCATCCCTGCACGCAAAATAAAGTGGTCTGTCCAAATGGAAATCATTTGATTGTAGCTCAGAGATTCGGAAAATTTGCTTTCGACATTCGGTCTCAAGTTGGTTTAGCTTAAGTGTCAAACACTGAATTGTTTTTCCCTGTTGAGTGGGAGAATCGTCTTGGTCTTTTTCTAATCGGCCACAAGAGAATTTTTTTATGTCATTGTCACAATGAGCAACAAATTTGTAAATTAATCTGTAGTCGCTGAAAACTAATGCTGAAACGGTTTTGACAAATTCTTGACAATTAGAGCTGGTGATATTGTCACGGTTATCGATTAAACAAGAAGTTAAGTGACCATTTTCATCAACAGCCGATTTGCATTCGGTTAATTTGGTTAAATCCTCTTTGCATATGTCCAAAGCACTGCTGTCAAGTTTTAAATTGATTGTCAAATTTTTTTTCACTTCATATAACAGCTAAAAATATTTGATTATTTATTTTTATTTTATTTTACCTTATTTAACTCTATTTTAATTTTTTTTTATTCTCAAGGAGCATTAGCTTGGTACAGATAAACAAATAAATAAAATAAAATTAAGATTTAAGATAAATTTTTAATCAATAATTAATCTTTAATTATTTTTTTTGAAAAACTTTTATGAACTAAAAAATTTAAAAAAATCAATCGAAATTTTATACCTTATTTAAGTATGATGTAAATAAATTTAATTTTTTCAATTAAATAAAAAAAGGACATAACAAGCTGTCAACTGCTTGAATGTTAAACGTCCTTTTCAGCATACGAATTAAGAGTTTTTTTTTGTTTAAAAATATTGAAATAAAAAGTAAATAAAATTTTAAGTGAATAAAGATAATAGACTGATTACTTGTTTTAATCATTTATTTAAAAGGGATTAAGAAAAATTTGGCAAAATTATTTATCAATTTAGATGAAATTAAAAATAATCTTGAATAGAAATTTAATTTAATTTGTAAAAGAATTAGAGAAAAATTTACAAATTTTTTAAGTGATATTTTTTGGTAGAAAAATCTGTTGCTAACTGTTTTGAAAAGCTAAGCTAAGCTAAACTAAACTATTCTCACATCAAAGTTATTGATTAAATATGTTCAATAGAAAAAAAATTAATAATATTGTTTTTCTAAAATTTTGATCAAAAATTCGATTTTACAACACTACCTTTTATTTCGATTCTACGATTTTACTGTCTTTTTAATTTTTAATAAAGATAAAGACTTGAAAAATAATACGTGTCATTTCATAGAACGTAAAATTTAATTATTTTAAAGAATTTAAAATATCGAAACAAAATCATCTTTTGACTAATATCTTATCTTTTTTATAATTTTAAACTTTCTAGTAATAGTCTGATTGTAGAGTCTCAAATTTTGACAGCTTATCAAAATAATCAGTAACAATCTGATATTTAACAAATATTTTAAATAATTTTCTATGTTATTAATCCTAATTTTTGAGTCAAACACGAATTAAAAGGTAAATTTTTAAAGTTGATTTGATTTCTAATTTTCAATTTTTAGTGAAAGATGATTTAATTTTAAATTCAGTTGGAATTTTAATAAATAATTTTTGGAACCTGAAGCAATGGAATCAAATTAATTAACATATATTTCACACATAATAAAGGAGCTAATTTTTAAATGGAATAAAATATCTATGAAGGTAGTCAATGTATGCAACAAAAACTTGAAATTATACATTAAAAAATAAAATAAATTTTAAATTAGAAAGCAGTTAAATTTTTTTAACTTAAATAAGACTTGGTCAATAAAACTTAGACATCAGTAACTTGAAAAGATCAGAAATTAGGTAATTCTCTTTAAACTTCAGGATTCAAATGAGCAATTGAGTTTTTTTTTTGAAAACTAATTTCCTAGTATCCTTAAATTTTAAAATTTTTCAAAAAAATATTTCATTATTTAACTTTTGATTTTTTTAATAAATAGTAAAACATTACATTTTGACATTTTTTATCGATTGAATTATAATCAGGCACATTGTTATAAATACATTGTAAAACTTGAATATTAGTCAATATTTTTTTAGGACTCGAATTAGAGCTATCTGATAAGCAGAGTCTGTTGATATCCGATTGACATTCGTCGGACTGATGAACACTCGATTTGGGAATACGGTTAACCACAGCTTGAGGTCGATCGTTTAAATTTTGACTCTGTACTTGATAAAAATAAATCAAGAGAACGATTGCTACTATATGAATCGTTTTCATTCTAGAAAAAATAACTAAATAAAAATTTTATAAGAACCTTTTTCACAAATAAATTTTTTGAAAATAATAAAATATTTCGCTTAATTATAATTTTAATTTTAAAAAATATTTTAGCCACGTCAGGTTATATTTTTTAAAAATAAATTTTTTTCGCTGAGTAGTATAAATCAATAAGTTTATTGTCATGGAAATTTTGTATAAATACCTTAACTATTTAGAATTTTTCATGAGATAACAAGTAAACTAGTCAAGCAAATTATTATAATTAACTTTTTGCAGTTATATACATGACACAAAAAAAATATTTCTAAATATTTATTAAATATTTTTATCTTTAAGAAAAGCTTTAATAATTGTCTCTCTAAACCAAAGCATAGAAAACTTGAGATGTTTGCCTGGATATGACAATTTGACTATCTTTCCTTTTTGATCCAAAGTTTTTAAACCCAGTGTGTCCTATAAATTTTAATTTTTGTTAAAATATTTAATTCGAAACATTATAATAATAAAAAAAATACATTTGCATAAAGAACTGAATCTTCCATTGTAAAGACCTTACTGACATTGTTTTTTTCATAAAACCCGAACCACTACAAAAAATAAAATAAAAATCTTGAACAATTTAAGAGCGTTCCTTACCTCACTCTCAATCGGATGAACCATTTCATCTTGATCGAACTTAACTAAAATCAATTTTTCTAGCCTCATTAAATTTTCTTTATACTTCAAATTAAAATATCTTTCTTGATTTATGTCAGCTAAAAAATGGTTTTTCTGTCTATAGCTAATGTCATCAAAAGGATCATGCCAATAAGAAGCTTGTACAGAATTTTTTTGTATAATGTTCCAATAAGCAAAGTAGTTAACTAATTTCATAATGAGATGGCAAAAAATACCAGTTTCACAATTTGGAATTCCGTATACTCCTTGATGCTGACCACCTAAAGAAACAAGATTTTTCATCTGCGGTTCATCACAACGTTGAGCTAGGGCACGTAGAAATTGAGCTCCCTGTGAAAAGCCAATTGCATTGTACCCTTTTTCGAGCAAATGGTCCTTTTTTAATTTATGGCAAACATAATCGATTTTGCTATTAACATTATACCAAAAACCATTGAGGGTGTCTTCAAAACTAGAAGAGCCTATCCTAATTGAATAGACATAAATACCAGGAATAGCTTTTTCGATTTCGTTTTTTATATATTTTAAAGAATGCTTGCCACAACAATTATCTCCCATTCCATGCCACAGAACAACTGGGGTGTTACAAAAGCTAAGATTAATGAAACAAAAAAAAAGAACAAAATACAAAGTGCAAGTCATAAGAAGATTGAGTAATGGTATCAAAATGGAATCACAAAAATAAAATTTCTTTTTTTCAAAAATTCTTAAAGAAAAATAAAAACTAGAGAAAAAATTATAATAAAAAATCACAAATTTTAATAGCAAAGAATTTATTGGAATTCTAATTAATATTTGTGAAAATTTTTCAATCAAATTAAATTATTTTCACTAATAATGAATGGTTAATATTCGAAAAAATATTTAGTAAGTTAAATTTAACAAAAAGATTGATGTTCAATCAAGCATCAGGAACATTTTTAAAATATTTAACAAAAGTATATATAAAACCTATTTTAATAATTATTTTCATTTAAAAATTATAATTTTTGTGAGAGCAATTTTTTTAATAAAGTTATTATCATAAATAGTCAAAAAATTGAATACCAATAAATTTTCTAGAACAAATGTATTTATGATCAATGACTTTGTTAAGCTTTTTAAAAAAGTCAATCTTTCAGTCATCATGCTAAGACGAGGTTTACCAGGATCATTTGAAGCCGAATAATCTAAAAGTGATAACTGCTTTTATAGAAGATTCAAATCACTATTCAAAAATTGTTCAAAAAACAAATTTAAAAAAAAATAAGAATAATGAAAGAATTTATAAAAATAAAACGCATATTTATCACTAAAATATTTTTGATTATAAATATAGCTAGAATGGCTATTTTTTCTTATATCAAAAAAATATATTTTTATATTTGTTTAAAGCAATAATTCACAAGAATATTCCTAAATAAGGAGTAGTTTTTTTAAATTTTTTTTCCAAAAAGTGATATTTCTTTTCAATACCTCAAAATTCGAAAATCTTTAAAGTCGAAATATTAAGCCCAAAATTTAGAATTTATTATAGATAAGAAGGATTAACCTCAAAAATTTTTAAATGGTTTTCAATTTAAAATATCAGTATTTTAATAAAAACTAATATAATAGAAAATCGGGTGTTTTATCTTTTTCTAGAAAGCCAAGTTCTTTCTTTTCAGTAATATTTAACAGAAATTTTTCAATTTAACGAGCTGAGCTTTATCAATCTATTATTTTTCAAGCGTTTGAAGATTTTTGTTCAATAATCGATATAAAAATCAAGAATTTGTTTTTAAATTATTAAGTGAAGTCCCTGATAAATATTTTAGAATAAATGCCTTGATATATAGTTCATGCTTGAACATTATGCAAATTTTTTTAGCAAGTTCATCAAAACTTCAATGAAAAAGTTTTTGTCAGTGCAGTTTTATTTTATTAATGAACTCCAGAAAAAAAACAAAAAGATTTTCAGCTTAAACAAAATTTTTTTTTGATAAAAGGTTTCTTATAAGAATCTTATAAAATATTTATTTTATTAAGATGCTTACTAAAAATAATAGAACCACAATGAAAAAAAATTTTAAATATTAATTCTATTTAGCATAAGAAATTTGAATTTTGAAATATATGTTTAGAGAAGATTTTTAAAACAAAAAAGATAAAGCGATAGCATTGTTTTATTTTCTAAAATGGCTTATAAAAAAAAATGAAATTAATTAAATTTATATCATAAAAACTTATTAAAAAAACTTGCTTATTCTTATCCAAAAATTATATTAAATTCGATTAAACCCCAAAATATTGGGAAAACAACTTTTGATGCTTTTGATCAAACGCCCTGATTTCTTGACAAATTTTCATGAAATAAAATAATAATAAGGATAAATTAAATCATTTTTTTATAAAACAACATTGTCTAGTATTTTGTTTTTGATCTTCATATTTTTACGATCTTGAGAGTATCGATATTGTTTGGTGATCAAATTAAAAATAAAACAGTCACGAAATTTTTTTTGTGTTCGTAATGTTGATTGCATATTTTTTTCTATTTAAAAATATAGTTTGGGTATCAGCCCCCGTAATAGGTTACAGATCTTAGTCCTTCTTTTCAGCAACATGAAGAAAGATAATGAGATGATATTTAATTTTAAAATAAAATGCTAAAATGTTTAAAAAGATAAAAAAAATGATTAAAAATTAATTTTTATCACATTGCAACTAATAACTTATAATTTTGATTTTCGGACCTTTTTTTGTCTCAATAATTTGGAATTGATTACTAGAATTTTAAAATGCTCATTTGATATTTTAACTGAATAGCTTAAATGATCACTATTAAGAAGTTTTATTAAATTTGTTGTATGCAATCAAATGATCAAAGATCTTCTATTTAAAAAATACATATTTTACATTTTAAATATTTAAATAAATACTCTTGCAGAATACTTAAAAATTACCGATTTTTTAATCAATAAAAGAACCCCATAAATTTAAATTTGAAAATAAATTATTATCTAACCACTGATTTGAATTTTATCGGTGAACAATAATTTTAGATGGTTCTAAAGCATAACAAACAACGCATCAATGTATTTATCAAAACAATATTGAGCAGACAATATTGATTAAATTAATTTAAGTCTTCTTACACTTAAACTTTGATTAAAACCAGATAAGCGCGACGAATTTAAGAGCCTCCAGTGATAAAATTAATTTAGTTTAATTACCTATAAATTTAAACTTTTTGTTAAAGCTAACAAGATTAAATTTTATTACAAAAATGCCTTCTAATTCGCGAAGACTTCCATTTAAAAAAATATCTGATTACGCTGAATTCGGCCAGTCTGACGAACCATTGAGTCTTTACAATAGTTTAGTGAATCTAAATGAAAACATGAGTCACCTTGGAATAATTTGGAAGCAAATGATTTCAAAGCTTCGGTCTATTTTAAGTGTTAAAAGCTTCTTGTTTCGTCAATTTTTAGCCGAGGCTTTTGGAACATTTTTTTTTATATCCTTTGGACTAGGTTCTGTGGCACAATATGTTTTCGCCGGGCGCAAAAGTTTTTTGGCAGTCAATCTATCATTCGGTCTAGGCTTGGCTCTGGCAATTCTAGTGGTTGGTCGGATTTCAGGTGGTCATTTGAACCCGGCAGTCTCATTAAGCATGCTGCTCCTTGGTCGTATTAAATTTCTCAAATTTTTGGTCTTCATGTTAGGTCAATTTTTGGGCTCCTTTTTTGCCGCATTGTTGGTTTTTGTGGTATACTACGACAACATTGCAAGCTTTAAAAATGGAATGCACTCAATTACAACCGCCGGTATATTTGCCACGTACCCTACCGATTTATTTGAAGCCAATTTATTCAACTTGTTTCTGGATCAATTTTTTTCAACAGCGTTGTTTATTATCACCATTTTGGGGGTAACAGATAAGCGTAACAATGATTTGGCAAACGAAAAAACTGCTTTTATGATAGGAATATCTTTGACAGTTATTGGTACTTCATTTGGTTACAACTGTGGCTTTGCAGTGAATCCTGCCAGAGATTTGGCACCAAGAATATTCACATCTATCGCCGGATGGGGATGGAAGCCTTTTACTGTTGGTAACTATTTTTTTTGGATTCCAGTTGTTGCTCCGTTTTTAGGGTCAATTTTGGGTACCCTTCTTTATAGTTTATTTATTTCAAACCACTGGCCTGATAGCAATAATGATGAAGATTATGATGATGATGATAATGAAGATGATGATAATCAGTATTAAAATATTATAATCAAAGTAAAAGATTAATTTTTTTTTTTCATAAATCTCAGTTATTTCTGGATTTTCAAAATTCAAAAATCTAGTTTAAAATTTTTTATAATAATAAAAGATCTTTAAGATCAAAAAAATAATAAAAAATAAGCAAATTAAATCGAAAGTAAATTTTAAATCCGAATGCATTGCAAAAAGTAGTTGCTTGCTCGAGCCTAAAAATTAAATGGTTTTGTAAAAATTTCAACTCGTTTACCTCTGATCTATGATTAATTTAAGAAAATTTAGAAAATTAGCTTACTTCGTTAACCAATTTCTTTTTTTTCCAAGAAAATTATCTAAACAAGTTATCACTAAATCTTGCGTAATTAATGAAATAAATGCAATTAAATTTCTAAAAAGATTACATAATTTTTTTTAAAAATAATTTTTGAAAATTTTCAAATCCTAAGATTTTTTTTACTTTTTTATAATTTTTTAAAATAAATTTTTGACTAGAGAAATTTTTTATTTAAAAATATAAATTTTGGAATTTACTCAAGACTCTCTGAAACGGCCTAATGCCTTCTTTTTAATTTCCATTTTTTTATGTAAATTTTAAAAAAAAATATCACTTCTACTCGTAATTCTAATAAAAGTCATCAAATTTTAATTAGCAGTCTTAAAAATCAGTTTTTTCCCTGTCTCCTTGAAATATTTAAGCTTTCTACTAGGGTCGCATTTTTGATTAAAAATGGAAATAAAAGATTTATTGAAATAAAATCCTTTGAGCTAAACTTCTAGTAGATTAGAATGTATTCATCACATAAATTTTTTTTAATACAAAATATAAACTTAAAAACGGTTGTAAAGCTTTAAAGATTTTGTCTAAAAAATAAATTTTTTTTAATTTCGATTAAGCTTTTATTTCAATTTCTAATAAAAAATATGACTCTAGAAGTAAGTTTTTATATTTGAAGTAAACAGGGAAAAAAATACTTTTTTTTCAAAAGAACTAAATATCTTGATTGTTTTGGTCCAAATTCTTATCCGAAAAGACCATTTTAATTGTATATGATCTAATCAAATAAATTACTAAAGTAAATTATTCTAGCTCAAAATTAATTCATTTTCTTTAATTACTACTGTTTTTAATTTGGTACGACAATTAGAAAAAAAAACTGTTGAAGATCTATGAAATGCTGTATAAAAGATTGATAAAATAAAAATTATTTTTTAGAATCATCATTTTGTGTTTTGATCAATGTTTTTTAAACTTTTTAATTTTTCAATCTTAGCTCATGCTTGCACGCAGAATATCAATAAATTTCTAGAAAAAAAAAACTGTTATTAGAAGGTTTAAATTTATTTTTGAAAAATTTATAAGGAAAATTAAAAAATATATTTAAAACTTAAATAAAGGTAATACTCATATAAATTCGGTTGTATGATATTTATTTTTGTCTTTCAAAATAACATGTAAAGGATTAAAAACTGGTTTTCGTGAATTCCTTATTTCAGATGAAGTAACGGTGGCTATTTCATTTTCAACAGATTTTTCCTGTACAACAGGACTCGATGAAATAAAAGACATCATTTTTTCAACTGGTTCATTTATTTCCTTGCTAGCCTTTTCCAAATAGCTCTTTTCAAAATCATCTGCCTGATCGTTTAACTTGGAAAATTCCGGCGATATTTTAATTTGTTTTTCTGGTGAACTATTACTTGACACTTTAGGCGAACTTGTCAATACAAACAACGGTTTTGGATTAAAATTAGTTAAATCTGCACCATATACACAATTTTCATCAGTTTCACTAGTTTCCTTCATAATTACATGTTTTTCAGCTATTTCTTTACTAGAACTTTTTTCTGAGCCTTGATTATTTGCCTCCATTTCTTGTTTGAATTTCTGCAAAAGTCTCGACTGAGACAAATCTTGCAGTAAAAGTGGCTTTTCGGCTTGCATTTTTCGCGGTTCAGCTTCCAGTACTACTTTTGTCATTGAGGCAGGTTTAGGCTGCTCGGAGTTGTGCGCAGTCAATGGAACATTTTCTTCTGTGTCAGTCTTTAAATGCGTTTTTGACTGATTATTCAATAATGGCCGAGAATTATTTTCGTTTTTATTATTTTGTTCAATTTTATTTTGTCCATTTTGTCGCCTTTAAATGAAAAAAAAAGACCTCAAAAATTTAAATTACTAAATTTTTTCATGTTACTTTTTGAGGAAAAATATCAATAGTCCAAAGACAGAAATTAATAGAAGGAGTATTACTACAATTAAAACCAATATCAATATCCACATGGACACTAAATTGAAAGAAAAAAAAATCTTAAAAAATTAAATTTAATAAAATTTATCAAAAAATTTACAATCCGATTTTGGTTGACTATCAGTGTCACTTTTAATCTGTCTATCCAAATTGTCTTCCGTGTTTTGATTGTTTAAAATCCACGTTTTCACGGTAGGCTTTCGTGTTTCTCTTATTTTTTCGACTTTTTCATGCACCAAAGATTTTTCTTGAGGCGGAATCGCCTGAAAAAATATCTTAAATCCTTGATTTATTTGTTTATTTGGCTGTGAATTCGTCAAAAACGGATGATTTTCTGGCAAAGGTCGGAACTTAAAGTTAATTGTGTCCGATTCGGCTCTTATTTTGTATTTTTGTTCGATCCGGCCACACATTGTTCCAAGAGTCGACCATTTAAAGTTGCCACTGCTAGACAACATCTTGTGCTTGATCCTAGTTCTGTTTAGAGCTCTTTTTTGCCAAGAGCTTGTTTCAACATACTGCTGGATTTCGAGGTAGTCACCGATACACTTGGAAGTGCTTAGCAAGTCGAACTTTTCCAGCGTTATTTCTGCGTGATGGTTTTTGGGAAGTTTGATGGTGAGATAGCAGGCCTCGGACCTACCCGAGCGGAACGCGCTGGGATACGAAGGGCTGTAGATCAATCCGCTGAACGCATTTACCAGGGTGTCACGCTCGCACATAAAAAATGCCGGCTGACACTCATATTCGAATTGAGTGTAGTAGCTGTTCCCGGGGCAATCAGGCTCAAGGCTGAACCAGTCATTTTTTATGTGACATTGAGGCTGATCGATGCAATGTGACAAAATAAGTGTCCGAGAACAAGACGCACCTGGGACATACGAACAAAGACTTTCGTTGTGTTGAAGGCCATTAATTACTTTTGCATAACGCATTAGTTCCAATTGTGCATTATTGGATGATGATGGAAGCTTAGAACGGCTGCAGCTAACTGTGAAGTCACTTTCGTAGAAACATTTGCTGATAACAGTTCCACTAATGAGTACTTGATTAAAAAATTTAAAATAAATTATTGAACAAAATTATTGACTCTTACTCATACTATTACAGTTGATATAAAACAATATAACAAATATAAAATTAAAATTTATCATTTTTTGTGAAATTTGAGGCGAATTTTAATTTTTAAGTATCATTTGTTAAAAATTTTTTACGAGCCATCTATAAAAAAAAAATATCATCTTAAATCCAAAATCGAATTTTTAAATAAATTAATTTAATAAAAAAATCATCCTGTTTATGTCACTGTTAAAATCGATTCATAATAATTTAGTACTATAGAATAAATTTTTAAAAAAAATGTTTTTTTTTAGATTTTAGGATGTTTTTGTCAAAATAATTAATTTTTATTTTTAGGATTTTGAACTAAATGAACTTAGACTTTTAAAAAATATAATTAATTTTGATAGACTTTTTTTCAGAAAAAAATTAACTTAATTTTAAATGACTTAATTTAATTTAAAATGGTTAACAATGCCTTAAAGATTTTATTGATTTTATCTCAGCAAATAACACTGACAATCAAAGTTAATCTAAAACTTTTTTGATGAAAATAAATTAGAAAATTTTAATTTTTAAAATGAATCGATTTTTCTTGAAGAAATGTTTTATAATTCCTTGATAATAAATTTAATTCTTAGTGCATTAATCTAACTTATTAAATCTAATCACCTGGAGTTTTAATATTCAGCCAAAAATCTTAACTTGATCACCAAAAATTCAAGCTAAAATCAATTTTATTAATCCGAAAAAGTTTGGCGTTTCTCTACATGCTGTGTTTTTAAATTATTTATCTATCATTTTGTTTCAATCGATCTGATAAATAAAAAAAAAACTTTAATTATATTTTTGCATGTAATTTAGGAAGACTTTGTTAATTTTAACAAATTATGCATTCTTCATTAGTGTATAGGAGAAAAATAGTGAGCGAACAAGCGATAAAGAGGAAAGCGATCGAAATCGGCTAAATTACGTAACAGAATAATAAATGAAAAAAACAGAATTAATAATTTACCAAAGAAATATTGAAGATTTCTGAAATATATTATTCAATAAATTATTTAAATATTGAAATTATTGTTTTTATCAATCTTTTATTGATTTTAAAATGTGTTATCATATTTTTGATTAAATATTTTCTAAGCACTAAAGCTGTTTGTTTTGAAGCTTATTTTTTAATCTTGTATGCAAATTTTTTTTCTCTACCAACCTTTAAATAATTTAAATAAAAAAAATATTTTACTAAGAATTAATTCATCTAAGCACGCTTTTGCGAATTTGCAGATCAAAATATATATCATTTTTAACTACATCCAAAAAGATCAGTTAATAATGTCTGTCTAAAATTTCCTTAATTGCCAAATTTTAAATATTTGCCTATTTAAGGTTCGTATTTAAATTTTAAAATTGGATTTCAGAAATATAAAACATTATTTAGAATATTTTGATCAAAAACTAAACCAAATTTTTTTCAAAACCACTTATGTTAAATGAGATTTAGTTTATACATAAAAACTATTATTTCTTGTTTAAAACAGGCCTAAAATTTATTATCAACCGTTCTAAATTTATGAAAGGAAATAAAATTAATAAAAGGTAGAAAAGGAATGAAATGTAGCTAACAAGCTTGTTAAACAATTTTGACATAATTTTAAGTCATTTAATCAAAAACAAGATTGTAAAATTAAGATCAAAAATTGCTAATTTGGTTAATTAGGAAATATAAATTTTTAAGTTGAAAACTATTTTTTTCTTTTTAATAGAATAATCTATCATTAAATTATAAAAACATTTTCCTTTAGTAAATTTTAAATTTATTGGAAAAAAATAAATATTTAAACTTAAATCTTTTGAAGTAAGTAACTCATTAAAATCAATGCGATCAATATCTAATTTTATTAGAAAAATTATAAACAAATTATATTGCAAAACAATTATTTACATCTTTAAAAGAAAAAATTTATTCCAGACTATTCCTGATAATTACCAAATATTAGAATTTTTATTATAAGATGTCTATTAAAAGCTTTATTAGTCATTAAGTAGATCCATAAAATAAATTAACTTAATTATTGACGAGAGTAATTAATCTTAGGTTATTTATTTTATTAGTTTATAATTTAATTTTGCAGTCGGACTCTAGGGCAATTCTGAAAGGAGGAACTCCTCTGCCACCATGCTAGAAAATTTTTTTCTGAATAAATATAATGTTAATGTTTACCTTTTTAATTATAAATTTTAGGTCCCAACACTCTTAAGATTGTTGTAAATATAAGACTAAAAAAAATGGTAAATAAAATTGATTATTTAAATTTAATAAAATTGTCTCACAAAATTTCTATTAAACTAATGTTATCTTTGAAATCCTAAAATTCATAATACAGTTGAACTATCAAAATTGTCATATTTTTATCTTGAAAAAAACTAATAATAAAAAAATTAATATTTATAATCAAAATCTTAATTAATAATATTATCTTAATTAAATTATAAAAAAAAATACACAATAAAATGTTTTCCTTTAGTCCAACCGATTGATAAAAAAGCAATTAAAAACAGTAAAAAAAACGTGATTGTTTTAACGCGTTGAAACGGAATAAAGCGGATTATAAACGCAAAAAAATACCGAAAAATAGAAAAAATAGAAAAATTTTGATAATTAAAAAAAAATTGTTAGATTATTAAACTAATTCAAAAGAATCTTTATTAACAAAAAATTCTAATATTTTGGTTTTGATATTAATACTTTTTAAACTGAATTATTTTGATCTGAAATTGTGTTCGTGTGATAGTTATAGACTTAGAGAAAAATTACAAGATTTTGAACATTTTTTGTAAATTAATCATTCTGTGTGTCTAATTTAATGGTTTTATTATTAAAGCTATTATAAAAACATCCTGAAAGAAACTCTTACAACAAATTCTTGTATCCGGACACATTTAAATTACTTTTTACATTATTTATTTTTCACTTAAAATATCTAGTATTCAAATTGCCTCTGATAAAAATCCAATATGTAATGTAAAAAGAATAATATGTAGCTTAATTTTTGTTAAGATATCAAAAAAATTTTTCTTTCACCTCATCAGTCTATGCTTTTGAAATTTCATTATGTTGTTGTTAAATTTTAAATACGAAAAGAGAATCAATATTAGTAGGTAAACAAAATCTAAGTTTAATTATTTAAGTCAAAGACATAAAATGAATTAAATTCGTTAAACGAAAAAAGCATAAAATTAGGAGGCAATCGGCTTTGAATCTTCATACTAAAATTAGGCTCAAATATTTATCATGATACAAAAAAAATTCTGATTTAAGAAAATAAAATTCTAATGAATTTTGATTTAAGTCAATAAAATATGAAATCAGTCTGTTCATTACAATTGCTGAATTTAAACAAGGCCAGAATTTAATATATAAACTGATATAAAAATATTATATTTTATTTATTATAGTTACATATTTTTTTTTCAAAAAAAATGTAAAATGTAGCTTCTAAATTTTTAGGAATAAAGAATAATCATCTCGTTTTTAAACAATATTTTCCAAATTAATAAAACTTAAAAAAAATTAATATTCAATTAAGATCAATTTTATCTCTCTTCAAAAATAATGCTTAAATTGAAATATAAAAAAATCTATCTTGTGAAAATTTTAAATTGCTTCATGCAAAATTCGATGTTTAAGCTTATTGAAAAACTTGTCAAATTTCAAATGCTCAAAGCGTTAGAAATTTATGACTTGGAGACGTTTTTACTGTAGCAGCTTATTTCAGAGTATTCAATTTAAATAATTAATGAATTTTCGACAAGTTGGCTATTAAGAATAGTCGAATTTTATCTAGTTTCGAAAAATTAATATTTCAAAATGCTTTATTGCACTTAGTAACTCTTTTTTTATCAACTGATTCTGATTCGAATATTGTAAATTAAATGCAAATAATATTTTTCAATTAAAAACTAAATATATTAAAAAAGCTAAAAAAGTTAATTATTCTTGTTATTTCATGTGTTCTTTTAATCGTGATTAATTGATTTCCCACCAGAAAAAACTCGAATTTTATTTTATTATTATAGAAAAGGTATCCAAAAATAAAACGAAAAATAAAGTTTTAGGAGCTTTTCAAATTAACTTTATTTCTGAAATTTAAAATGTTAAAAGTTAATGAGACAAAAATTTAACACAATTGTTGGATATTAAACAAAAAAAGGATTTTAATGACTCAATATTCAATCTGCCTCATTGTCTCAATCTAGTCTTAATATCTTGAGTTAACAATTATTAAAATTTTCTCTAAAATTAAAAAATGTCAATAAAAATGAATGATATTAATTTTATTAAAAATATTTAAAATATTTCATTTTCGAAGTATATAAAACATAACTTTAAAAGACGACAAAATTAAAAAGAAACATCAGTTAATGAATAAAATAGGCAACTTTCTCCTTGTTTTGTCTTTGCCTATCTTAGTCCTTTGTAAAAAATTAAGATCTACTGCATCTAAAACTAATTTTTGTCACGTTTATAAAAAAAGCCTTGAATGCATGTGAATATTTAGTGGAATTAACATTGTTAAAATTAATATCTATACATATATATATATACATATTTATTTTTCTTTTTGAGCTTGCCTCTCATTCATACTCTCGAATCTTTTTGAAAAAGTTTTGCTTTTTTCTGAGTCCAAAGTTCAATAAAAAACAAGACTTATTTTATTGTCACAAGTCATGAATTTTGAGAAAAGAAATAAAACAAAATTGAGAATTGACTTGAAAAAAAAATTTAAAGGCTTAAAAATTTAACTTGACTTTTATTAAGACTTGTGACTAACAGCCCAAAAAAAAGTAAAGGAAAAATATTTTTAAAAAATTAAATAGATCTTAATCTAAGATAAAACTCATTTAATTTATCAATAAATGATAATTTCATTAAATTTAAAGATGTAGTTATTTTTAAATAAAGAAATAACTGTTTTAATTTTTTTGAGTTTTTATTATGTTTCAAACAATTTAATCATTTAATTTTTAAAAGCATCTTTTTAAAATTTCGAGTCGATCCTGTTGGAATTTTATTTATTGAATATTTAAAAGCAATTAATGTCTTTGTGTATGTTACTAGATTTCTGTGAATCTAGTTGCCATAGAGGTCTTCGGAAGACATCTATGCAGGCCTGCTTGTCGTAGCTTATTATTGATATTATTATTTATGATTTTCTTATTTAATTACAAAAATAAATAAAAAGCAACGATTATAAATTTAGCAAATAAGAGATTTTTTTTTGAAAATTTCTAATTCTAAAATATAAATTAAGAATCAAAAATCAAAGAATTAATTAAACTTTTTTTCGGAAAATAAGTTAAAAAACAACAAAAAATCTAAATCAATCCTTGACAAAAAAATAATCACATTTTAATTATTGATTAAATTGTGGTTATATTTTTGTGAAAATTAGCCTCCTAAAAATTAAACTTTTAAATTCTATCGAAATTCCTAAGATTAAATCAAGTCTCCAAGGTTATCTTAAAAATCATTTGATTATTAATTGATTTTTTAATCAATTTTTTAAATTCATTATCCAAATATTTTCTACATAAATAAAAAAAAATTTCTAAAAAATCGATTGTAAAATTGAAAAAATAATCCAAATTTAGATCGATTGTAAAAAATTTAAGAGTAAAAATAAATTTATTTCGTAATTTAAATTAAATAGTGACAAAAGTCATTCTATTTGGCGAAAATGAAAATTTTCTTTTTTCAGGCTATGCAAGAAACTAAAGACTAGAAATATGTTTGGCCAGCCTAGACGAAATTTTACTAAAATAAAGTTGCTATTTATTTTTAATTTGATTGCTTTACTTATTAACAAAAATTTATATAATTTATAAAATCGATTTTTGCCAAATAATTCTTTAGAAATCGTTTACTAAATTTCCGTTTTAATTTTCATGTAAATTTTTCCAACAAAATTAGGATAGGATTTGTATAATATTTGAAGATTAGTATAATTTTCCCTTAATTTATACAAACATATTAAAATTCTATTTGACGTAAATTTTTTTAGGAAGTATCATGAAGAAAATATTTTCCTCTAAAGCGTTTTATTCTAAATACTTATATTTTAATTAGATTTTAAAAGATGCTTCTGATTTTGATTTATTTTTTTGACAAAAAATCTTTATTACCAAATATTTTTCCAAAATTCAATAGTTGATCTTGTATTCCTAAACAAATATAAAAGCAAAATTAAAATAAAATTTTATTCAAAAAAATTTTTTTGAATTTATTTCATTGAATAAAAATTAAATATCTTAAATTGGATCATTAATCATATTAAATTTCTTATCAATTATTCAATTTATTATAAGATAGTCTGAAAGGATACATATTTTTTGAAAAATTATTAATTAGCTTAAGTCTATTTGGGTGTAAATAATTCCTCCAGTTTCAAAAATTAAACCGGAAAATAATATTTTTAATTAGCCTTAAGGTTTGCATTAATTTAAATTGAAAATATTTTTATTCGAAATTTATAAATGATTAACTCAGAAATAATTAAAAGGAGTATGCCATTAATAAGTTAAATTCGAATTCAAATAATGAATTATCAGTAAAATTTTAAAAAAGTTGTTATTTTTTCGAAAAAAAACAGTAAATTTAACCTTTTTCGATACCAAGTTTCTTTTTGGAAAATTCAATTTTTTGAAAACAATTTTTCTGAATTTTTTTAATTAGAAAAAAAATTAGAGTAACATATTACTTTTAACTATTAATATATTTAAATAAATTGTATTGATTTAATAAAAAAATCCAGCTGAAAATTTTGTACTAGATACTGTTAATTTAAAAGAAGTGATTAAGCGGTAAAAAATCCTCCGTCTGGTTTTCTTGAATATCCTTTGTTGGTCAAAATAGTATGGTGACTTTCGATGGCTAGTTTTGCTTGTTCGATGCGTTCTTTTCGATCTGATACAGATACTCTTAAAGGATGATTGAGTGGTGGCGGAGGAGTCTGGACTATTTTGGTGCGATTTTTGAGTATTCGTCTAAAAATAAAAAATATTTAGAAAGACATAATTTTAAGCTCAAATTTAAAATACCCATGATCTTCATCAACTGTTTCTTTTTGTACTCTGGTTCTGGAAATTGGCTTCAATGTTTCTATGTGCTGGTCATATTTTGTTTTCAACAAAAAGTCAAGGCTGTCGTTTGGGGCTTTCGAGTCAAAGCTAAAAACCTGATGACGAACACTCGATAGAGTTCCTGTATTGAAAAGTCTGCTCCATGGTTGTTCACCTTGAACCTCTCTGGTACTTGCCGTAAAAGGTAGTTTCTATGCAAAAAAATTGATATATGGAAAAAAGAGACTAGTTTATTATTACTTGCATCTCTCTTTTTCCAACAAAGTTGTCGTCATTTTCTAGCCTAGGATAGGATAAAGGATCGCGTCCGCCAATTGCTCTGTGTACTGCCATTTTTTGCAAAAATCAGAAATGAAACAAAATAATATTAAAATGTTGGAATACACAATAAAACTTGAATAAAATTAAACAATTAAAGGTTTCTATGGGATACCAAAAGAACTAAAAAGTTTTGATTTATGATTTAAAAAAAACTTGGCAACAAAGCTGCAATTTTAAAAAGTATTTTTTTAATTATGACTTTTATAAGAAAATAAAGAAAAAAATCTACTTAAAAAAATTTCATCTAGAAAATGATCATTTTTAATTAAAAATATTTACTTAAAAAAATAAAAGATAAATTTTAGGTCCTTTATTTTTAACAATGATGGCATAAATCTGTAATATTTAATCTTTTGAAATACTTTATTTTTACTTTTAACTTTTGAATTCATCCTCGATCTTTAGCTTGCTATGTCTGTTCGTTATTGGTCGCATGAGGTTAATTGAGATTTATTTTTTCAGAAATAAAATACTTTTTGCCATGTTGTCACGTCAATTTGTGACCAAACTTGTGGAACCTCATTTAATCTTGGTGGAGAATTTAAAAGTCGTGTTGTTTTTGAAAAAAATTAAATATTAAGTTAGATTTTAATGGCTTATCCAAAGAGATTTGGTCACATATTTACGTGGGAACATGTCATTAAGTATATTATGTCTGAAAAATATTTTCTAAGAGTATTTAAAATTTTTCCTCATTAAATGAATTTTTTGTAACCTGAAAATGCAATTAAATTAAATTTGAGTTCTCGTCAATCCTCATAAAAAATGAATAAAAAGCATAAGTTTAACTTCTGCATTTAGTATAATAACTTGAACTAATTAACCTGGAAGCCAAAATCTGGTTATAAATAAAATAAACAAATTATTAATTTAAAAATAGCCAAGTTAAAAAAATATGAATTTTCTTTAAAATTTCATTGAGGAGGCTTTAATTTAATTCTAATGGTTTATAGGTTTTGTGAATTTCAGTACAATAGAACAGAACAAAATAATTAAAAATTGAACAAGTTTTTTTTAAATTCAAAATTTGTTCAGTGGGTGCAACATGGGTCAAAAAACATGGTCGAATCAATTGTAATTGTCTGCTAAACAATGTAAATTTTGAAAATATTAAATTTCAATAAAGTACTGCTTCGCGTAAAATAGTAAATTTACGTACTATTTCAATATTTTCGCTAAAAAATTTATTTTTTCAATGTTTAAGGTTTTTTTATCTAAAAACAAAAACTTAATTTTTCGTAAATTTATGAAAAATGTAAAATTTTTGCATTTAATTTTTGGTAAAATCTAGTCAAAAAAGTTAAATAACGTTAAAAAATTAAAATTTTTTAATAATATTTTGTTTTTTACATTTAACCATTAAGATAAATTTATATTTGTAAAATTTAGTAAAATTAAAATTACATTTATGGTAAATTTAAAATATTGCAATAGATTTTATTGCGCGAGTTTATTTAAAGGTATTCTAAATTTTCTATTTTTTTCTTGAAATTTAATAAATTAATAAGATATTTTATAAATTCATTTAGATTAATTTTTGTATTTTTGCAGATCAGGAGTTTTCTTTGATTGTATAAAATAGACTTTTTTAAAAAACGGGAAAGTTCAAGAATTTAAAAATCTAAGCAATATCTCAGAATTTTGTCTTTTTTATTCTGGTTTAAAAATAAGTAGGTCTGAAGTGATCCCTTGGATTATATACGATTCAAATAATAAAAATTGGTCCCATTTTTATAAAAATAAACACTAGAGTTGAGAAAATTTTATTCTCTTAAAAAATATTTATAATTTTTAAAAACATTTCAATTTTTTAATTGAATAACTGGACTTGAAAAAATTACAAATTTTTAAAGAGTTAGTTATTTTTAGGCCCCTGGACATAAATTTTTTATTAGCCTTCACAAAAAAATAACACTTAGTATTTCAAGAGACGCAGTTTAAGTATTTCAAGTCAATAAGTAGGAATTCAGATAGCACTTAAATTTTGAAATTCTTGAACCTAAATTAAAAAAATCAAAATTGTTATACTTTCGTTTAAATTTTTTGATTTTTGCTCGATCATAAAATTTTTCTTTTCAAAAATACTCAGAATTATTTTTTCTTTTAATAAAATAAAATTAATTGTGTCATTGAAATAATTTTGAAAATTGAATCTTTATTTGATAATTATTATATTTTACGTTTATAAAAAAAAGGTTATTTTTATCGTATTTTTAATAATAAATCAATTTTTTTAACCATTTTTTATTAACTATAATTAAATTAGAATGAATTTCTATCTGAATTAAAAATTAAATAATAATCAATATTTTAAAATTTTGAAATTAAAAATGTAACTTTGTTTCGCTGTATTATTTTTTAATTAAAATTAAATATAATTAAAAAAATTTTTTAATCTTAATTTGGATAACTCAATTTTGAATATGAATTTGTCTTAGGAGTTTTAAAATAAAAAAGTTTTGAAATATCAATTAAAGATAAATTATAAAAACTGATTATGAACTTCAAGTTGCCTTGATTCTTTGCTTTATGTGGATTGTTTTAATACTTGTCTTAAGTGTAAAATGTAAATATTTAAACTTGGTAAATGGAATAAACAATGCAAAGAGTATACATGTTAAGAGAGTTAATGGCTTGAAATTGGCAAAGAATTATATTATAATGGTTTTAAAATGATGCTTGATAAATAGATAAATGATTGCAGCTAAAGCTTATTTATGAGCTAAGAAATTTTTTATTGCATTACCCAATCTTGCTGTTTTTTTGTTACACTGCTGCTCTAATATCCCCATATTTATTTTAATTAAGGTTTTTTTTCAAAAGAAATTAAAAAATTTTGTCAGATTTTTATCTTTATAAGTTTACTTAGATGATGGAGTATATTTTGTTAATTAATTTTTAAAATTTTGGATACTAGCAACCTCGGAGCCATTTCTTGTATCTAATTGTTTCATTAATAAATGTCCCCAATAGTTTATTTGAAAATATAAACTTTAAATTTTTAATTTATGATCTAAACATCTTTATAAATTTTTTGAATTATTCAAAAAAAATGCTTTAAAATTAAAGAGAAATCAAAAGAAAAAACAAAACGATTTCCTTGAAAATATCAAAAAAAGAAAATATCAAATTCCTGTTTTTTGATCCTAAGCAAAATCTTAAAGTCTCATGCTAACACTCTTTTTTCTAGACTGGAATGTTTCAGTTTTTGGATTCTGGGCACTCATTTAAGTGTCTATATTTGCATGCCAACATCATTTTGATCTGCACATTCAACACGGAACCAATTTAAACATATGCCCGAGCACATGCAAACTAAACTTGAAAATTATTTAAATTTGAAAAAGCTAGAATTTCGATAAAAGTAAAAATTAAGAGATTTTATCTCAGACTCAATCAATAAAAAAAAAGAAAAGAAAAGAGAGATTAAGAACATTGGGAGTTCACGTAGACTAAACAAATAAATAATTGTAAATACTCATTTGAGACAAGTGGCTTGCTTAGACTAAGGTAATTTATTTTATTAGTTTTAATCGTGATTTCTTTTAAAACGACTTAAATTAAATTATATAATTGACCTCATGCATAATTTGTCGCCCATTTGATATTCTACGACATTTAGGCTAAATCTTTTTTACTGGAGCATGATTTATCAATCGGGTCTCGTAATTTGTTTAATTTATATACAATTTTAAGCAACTGTATTATACTATCTCAAGTTTAAGTTGCTTAAATGTCGTTTATAGACAATATTCAAAGTATTAAATTTTAGTTTATCAAATTTTAAATGAAAAAGCTTTATTTTTAAACCATCTGATTATCACGATCATTGTGGTCTTAATGATATTGTTTAATGTATTGGATTTCTTCAATTTTCTTTAACTTAAGTTTGGAAAAAAAAATTTCGGACACATAAAATTTGAAATTTTTATTAAGTTTAAAATTGCAGTTCATTACGACAAGTTAAAGTCTATGATCAAATTTAAATTCGTGCCCAAAGTTATCATTAATTTTAATCCAAAATATTTGAAAAAAAATTTAACAGATCTTTATTTAAAGAAAAAGATCTCAGAATCTACATAATTTTCGAAAAAAAAAATTTAATTTGAAAATATTTTTACAGGATATGAGGATTTAAATTTTTTTCAAACTAGCCAAAATGACTCGTTTGGTGCTTCTAGTATTAAAGGAAGATTTTGAAGAAAATTTAAATTTAAATTTTATAGAAAAAACATATTTTCAAAGTGGACCTTCGTTTTTAAGCTGAATTTTTTTTATCTGAAAATATCTGCAAAAATCTTATGCAAAATACTTGGGTATGTTATGTCTGAGCATTTAATATTTTTTATAGTTAATTTTTTTTTAATTTGATCATTAACTTCAATTTTCTTTTAACATAAATGTCAAAGATGGTTCATCCGAGCATTTCAGGCTCTGGGTTTGTGATAATTCAGAAATATTCAAGTAAATATTTTATTTGAATGAGTTAAAACAAAAAAAAAATAAAGAGAACAGTAAATTATATGTGTTCATACAGTGTTTGTGCAAAAGATAAAACTCAACTGGATCAATTTACATCAATGAAAAATTCTAGATCAATTTATTCAAGAGAAAATCAGGGATGTGTTATAGGCAAATTTAGAACATGATTCGAACTTATAATGAACACAAATCGCGGAAAAGTAGTCTGTACAAAAATTAGGCCAAATATTCAAATATTTATTTGACATTTTTTTATTATTGAAATCAGTTTTTTAAATGTAAATTAAAACCTTTAAAAAGAAGGCAATCCAGGCTCAGTCGATCTATAAATGAATCTCTCAGAGATAATTTTTTTTTCTTTGAGAAAAAAGCTATAACAAAATTTTATTATTTTATATAATTTTTTTTCTCACTGTTAGTTTTGATTGAGACTTCAAGGCTTTTGTTATTTACAAACAATTAGCTTTGAAATTTACTCTAAATTGAAAGCGAATACTTTGTATCATCATTAACCCAAAGCAATTGAACGTAGTTTTTTCTTGGACATTTTTTTTCTATGTTGTTTCTTTAATTTATGATCTATCACACAAAAAAACAAATAAACAAAAACACCCTAATGTTCAATATTTGGCATTAATTTATTTAAAAATATTTTCTAGTCTTAAATAGGAAAATATTTTAAGAGGTCGTTTAGAAAATTTTTGTGAATAAGGAAAAAAATTCCTTTTGCTTTTAATGTTTATTTAGTTTCAAGTTAGTAATCAGATAATCGAATTTCGAAGTGTCTAAGTGATTTCCTTTAAATAGAAACAAAACACCAGTTTTCTTCAGGCCTCAATTGATTTGCGGATTCCATTGTCAAAAATGTTTAACTTTGTATACAAAATATTTCAAAGTATGTCACAAGTCGTTTTTTTGACTCCAAAAATAAATTTAATATTACACTTTTTTAAATTCTAGTTTCCTTTTTTTTAAATTAGCAAAAAATTAATTTGAGAAGAAAAAAAAAAGACTAGATCAATTACAATTTTATTTTCAACAAATGAAATAATTTGGATATTTTTTCCTGGTCATTCATTAGTAAAAATATTTCATAAAATATTCAAATAATCAAATAATAAATAATATTTAATCAGATAGACTTTAAGTCAATAGGAAAAAATTTAAATTTTTTGTCTTGTAGTTTTATCACTAATCAAACTTTATCTATATTAAATTGCTAAGAGTTGTGTAAAAAAAGTTTAAATGTATATCAGCTTTATTAAGATGAAAATGCTATATATATTAAGGAAGAAATATTTTTTTGATTCAATATTAATTTCAAGTCCAAATTAACAAATTAAAAAGTTTTAAAATCAAAAATTTAGATAGTCTGTCTTAAAAAGCATGTCCTGGCTGTCGTGGGTCTGTTTTGATACTTTCCACATCAACCATTTTAGAATTATTTTGTAAATAATTAAATTTTTTCTTCAAAATTTTTTTCTTTTATAAAAACGAGTATTTGAAAAAAAAGGTTGTTTAGTATTTTTTTTTATATTTTTGTAGTTATTTAAAAGTGGCATTTATTTTTCTTCATAAAAAAGGAAATTTAGTTACAAATCTAATTCTTAATCTTTTTTTTATTCATTGGCAAAATTTTATTATGAGTAGATTTTAAAAATGAGTTTAATTTTTTGAATAGTTTCAATGAAGACTATTTAAAAAAAATTGGGTCTAAGATTTAGAGAGCGGATTTTTTTTAATACTTTAATGAAAGTTTTTGAAATCAAAATCTGTCATTCAGCGAAAGAAAAGCCATGGAAAATTGAACAAGAACTAAAGCTTGACGAGGAAATGTCGTCTAGAATTTGTTTTTGTTTGTTTAATATTTATTGTATCAATTCTTAATCTAAATTGTAATATTTAAACTTAATTAGTTTAAACATTAAGCAAATAAACGAATAAGGGCTAAACACAGGATATGTTTTTGTGTGTTAATCATTAGGAGAACTGGTCACACAAACAATTTTCTATTCAATTGTCATTAACCAAAATTGAGCTTTCCAATTTAGAATTCTTCGATACTAATACCCGATTAACACTCGCTAAATTTCTGCTTCCTTTTATTTTAGATATGTTTCAGAGACAAGTCTGAAAATGAATCAGAATTTTTAAGAGTCACGAATCCCTCAAAATGAGCTTTTTATATTTTATATTTTTTTTTCTCATTAAACAAATTATGTGTAATTTACCAGTGGCACCTTTGACCCGTAAGTTAAATAAACTTTAATTAAAAAAAAAATTAATAAAAATTAAAAAAATATTCAGAACTTCAAACAATCCACGAATGCCACGAGCGGTCATCAAGCCTTACTATTGATTGCAATATCGGACACCGAATTAGGATACTAGAGTCGTTTTACGGTGCAACATCGGAGCCTAATCGCGATTACTGCTCGGAAGGCTACCGGGCAAAAGATTGTAAAAGCCACACAAGCTTTCAGAACGCGTGCAATGGTCGCTCATCTTGTACAGTACATTTCTTTCGAGTCTATCTGCCTGATTGTAATGCCAATTCAAATTATCTAACTGTGCAGTATGAATGTGTTCCAGAGAGAAAAGTCCACGGTGTTTGTACCAATGTTGAAGACATCAGCACATGGGGTACTTTGCGCACTACCGACTTTCCTCACTCTTACGGTTTCAATGAAGACTGCTGGTGCAAATTGTCCGCTGACAATAATCAGCGAATAGTTTTATCAGTTATATCATTTCAACTGTTTCCCTATGACCCAACTTGCTCAGAGACAGGTCTATATCTTCAATCAGAGCGGAATAGAAGCAAGGACTGCACTTTTTTGCAGCAAGGCCATTACTATATAAGCTCGAGTAAAAATTTATATTTAAATTTTTATTCTCGTAAGCCGACTATACGAGCCGGCTTTTGGATTATATATGAGGCATCAGATGCAAAGTCAAGAATAAGGCTCAAATGTGGTGATACTGACGAGGTTCGACCAGCGCTTTTCACTCGTTTCTCAACAAAAAAAGAGCTCAATCTTACTCCATATATATACGAATTTGCATCAAGTACAACTCCTGGTCTGGGTCTACAAACAATAACAGCCAAGGTGCCAAAAACAAATTTACAATTGACAACTACATTCAATAAATATAATTTAATTAGCCAAGGAACAAAAAATTATTCGAATTTTTTTAATACGACACCCAAAAGTAGACACTATTTTACTACCAAAATGAGGCTAAGGTTATCGACTAAAAAAATACTCACAAAAAAGATCATTACAACAAGTAAAATGAGCTCAAAAACTACTACATTAAAGAAAACTTCTACAACTACCACAACTACCACTACCACTGCCACTACCACTACCACTCCAACTACTTCTACTACTACTACTACAACTACAACTACAATTACAACTACAATTACAACTACTTCTACTACTACTACTTCATCTAAAATGACTAAAAAAACAAAAAAATCAACTACTTTAAAGCAAATTTTTACTTCCGAATATTTACAGACAGTAACAAGTGAACAAAAATCTACACGATTGTTGAGACCCAAAATTGATCCAATTATAGATGAATTTATTTTGTCTACCTCTCCGAAAATTCTAACTACAAACATTCAACTTTCTGATTTTGTTCTTGAAAAGACAAACTTTGATAGAATAAATTTAACTACCGAAAAAGCTGATGTTGAAAATATTACAAAAAGCGGTGAGTAAAATTTTGACTATTACCATTTCATTGATGTATAATTATTTCCTTATTTTGACAGCATTATCTTAACTAACCATATAATTTAAAACCTAAGATTGTCTATTTTTTTGTATTTTTTAATGAAATTTTATCTTTGTCTATTTTTAAATTATTGTTGAAGTATTCTTAAATTTATTATTAATATTTATTTTAATATTGAATTAGGATTCATTAGCTCTAAATATATATTTGTAAAATCATCTATAAAATCGAGGCACCACAATTTTCTATTTCATAGATTTTTTTCTGATCTTCACTGTTTAAATGCTGATTTGGGTAAAAAATAAAAAAAATTAAATTTTTTTAGGGAATTACTTGACTAGCAAACTCAAATATAAACTTGAAAACACCTTAAACAATTTTTATCACACTTTTGTGTCTATTTCAAAAAAAAGCTATTCAGCAAATTTTATAAAGCTTGTTGCTCTGATTTTGAATAAAAAATATTTGTTAATATCTTTTTATTTTTAAAATTGATAAAATTTTAAGTTTTTAAGTCTCTTT
Source organism: Brachionus plicatilis (assembly GCA_010279815.1). Lineage (NCBI taxonomy): Eukaryota > Metazoa > Rotifera > Eurotatoria > Ploima > Brachionidae > Brachionus > Brachionus plicatilis. The sequence goes on from QEOQ01000508.1 coordinate 1,821,844, forward strand.
AATTCAGTAATATGACTATAATGTTCTAAGGTTTTTGAAGAATTCTTAAAAAAATATTTTAATAAAACGATTTATTGGACTCAGTAAATTTACAAAAACAAAACCTTTGAACAAAGCACTAAAATTGGAGTCAATTTGGACAAATTTTCTAAAAATTTCCTAAAAGTTTATAATTAATTCTATGAATGCAGAATGGTGCAACTATGTTGCATTTACAGAATTAAGTTTAAATCTTAAGAAAAAAAGTTATTCAATTTTTTTACATTTTTTTCTGTTCTATTTATCATTTTGTACTGAATTTCACAAAACCCAATAACCAATTGTGTAAAAATGTATTTGAATTCTTAATGAAAGATTACAAGATATTTGATAGAGAGAATACTTCTTTTATTAAACAGTTATCAAAAGTGAAAAATTTCACTTATATAAAATGCACTGAGTACGATTTAGCATTAAGTGTTCTTTTGATTGAATGATGCTTTGAATGCAGCAATTTTGGACTAACTGACTCGATACAATACTTTGTTTATTTAATTGAATTTTGTATGTTAAATAATCTTAATCATTAATAACAAACTGAATTTTTTACTTAATTGTAAAAAGGATATTTAATTTTGTATTAATTTTAATTTAATTTTGTCCATTGGACTTAAACTTTAATTAAATAAATAAATAAATAAAATTAATTATTTTTCAATCAATAACAACAGCTTTTATTGATTTGATAATCTGTCTATCGATATGAAGTACTAGTTCAAATTTTTAGTCCAATTTTTCTCGTGTCATCAATAAAATTGAATAAATAAAATTTTCTCCTTTTCTTTGGTAAATAATTTAATGGTAAAAATTTGTTTTAAAAGATTTGGTATTCAATCAAAGTGATTTTATGGTAGCATTTGGAATTCAGGAAAAAAATGCCTTTGAGAAATCACCGAAAGTTCAAACAGGAAAATTGAGTAAAACAGAACTAACAATAGTAATTTCATGTGTTATTTTTATAGCCATGCTGACTGTAGTTAATTTAATAATTTATTCATTTAAACGACTGGCCAAAAAGCAAGTTCCGACAGCTAAAATAATTGAGCCAGGATTGAACGCTGCGGATCCTGATAAAAAATCTTACGACATTCTACCTGGAGTAGGGGAAATAGTCCTATGGGCTGACAATGACAAGCGGGGCTATTTAATTGATATAAATGGTTCGTGGGCAAAAATAGATGGTCAACGTTGGATTCGCGACAACATGACAGTTTTGCATAACACGTACAAAAAGGCATCGATGGCGTACAGAAATAAATTTAAGAAAAAAGACGATAAAAAGGAACCCAATGATGATTCAAGATTGATTAAGCGTATTCCACCGACCATCGGTAGTTACGCTTTAACACCTGTGCCTGAGGCTATTGAATATGATCAGTCTGAAAATAATTCTCGATCATCGCTTAGAGAATTTGGTAATTTTGGAGAATCTGAATATCACATAGAACATGGTCAAATAACTTCATTGGGAAAAAGGAATAAAATATTGTGTCATCAGGCCTCCTTAACTAATTATTCACTTGAAAATAATTCAGAAAGTAATCATTTTGATGAGCCAAATGGTTCGAAGCACAACGATACCTGGGATTCAAAAGAAGATAAACAGGACTCAAAACTTGAGCTTGAATCACAAACAAATATTCTTGCATTAGGTGATTCAACTGATTCTTCGCCTTCATTCGACCATAAATTAGTTAAGGAGGACAATATTTTGAACAAAGAAAATCCTAGTAATAAAGATCCATCACTAGGCTCCAACAACTCAAGCATTCGATTAGATAATCAAAGTTTAAAATACTCTAATCAATCAAACATACCCATTGCTATTGTGGCTCCAAATAAGTCCAATTCAAGCACTTTAGAAACAAAGCATCATAAAAAAGAAGAAAACGAGTAAGCTAAATAATTATTTTACATTTTCTATTAGAATTAATAATAAAGAAAAAAATAATTTTATCCGAACTGTTTAAGTTTATTGAAAATTTTGCTCAAAAATTAAAGTTAAACATTCAAATCAATGCATTTACATTAAAAATTAATTCTTTTATCCGCAAAGAAATAAAAAACTTAGGTTTTAAGCTTAAAAATCTGGAAATTTTTCAAAACTTAGAAAATTATTTTTAATAATTTCTAGCTGCTTTATCTAAAAAGTATTGACGTAAATACGTTAACGATTCTCAAATTTAAATAGAGATTAAATTTTAAGGAAATTTATAAAAATTAGATTTAAAATTAGAATATTTGAAATCAAATGTAATTAAATTGAATCTAATTTGAAAGATTTTTTTATTTTTGAACACAATTTTATGGTATAAGATTTAAATTTCAATAATGGCACAGTTTCTCTAGTTTCGCTTATGAGTCATGGTTTTAGTTCTTCTACGTTGATCTGTATGAATGGAAGTTTTTTTTTGATTCAGGAATTCTTCTTTGAAATATTATTTCAGCACAATTAAGTTGAGATTAACACACAGAAAAACACTTAGAACACAATAAGTTTTCTTTAAACCACAAAAAATTTAAAAAAAATTTTTAATGATTGAAATAATTGAGTTCGAAAATCAATTCAGAACTAAGTAAACATTACAAATTTATTGACAATTTATTATATTTTAACTAAAATTACTAAAAAAAAAATTATTTTGCTAATTTTGCATAACTGGTATTATTTTAATCATTTTCTTAATCGTATTAAAATAATAATTTATTTTATGAGCAAAAGAAGGCTGTTTTGGTGGGACAAGTAACAAAAAAAAATTTTGGATTAGAACAATATTTAGATAATTTAGAATACTATGGGATGAATGCTGATGAAAAATCGAAATTCAGTAAACTGGTTTCTAATCAAATAGCCTTGAAAGGCAAGAAATTTATTTTTTTTTTAATTTTAATTAAAAATGGGGAAAACTAACATTTTATTATATACATCAAGTTTGATGTTAGTTTTCCTTTATTTTCATAAAATTAATTAATTATTTAATTTTATGAAAATAAAGGTATTTTTTTGTTCATCTAATAAATAGAAAAATTCGTCAAAAATCAATAATTTTAGTTAATGAATTGACAAACGCCAAATTTATTCATTCAGATAAAATAATCTTTGATTTCATTATTTGAAATTTACATAGCTAATGTAAATTTCGATGCCTTATGAAAAAAACACAAATAATAGTTTTTTAAGCGCTAGTTTTTGAGAATCACTTTTTAAGCATTTTTTGTTCTACCTCATTTTCTTTTCTCAAAATACTTTGACAAAAAAAATCAAGTAATTTGTAATTCAAAATCAATATCCCAGTTGTCTGAGGTGTCGTTCACATGAAATTGAATTTTTCCGTTCCATGCAGTAATGATCGCGGCCACACGAATTTTTGACTGCAGGAAGAGTAAAAAAAATACATAAATTGAGAATTGACTTAAAAACAAATCGGAACTACGCAATTTTATTCTATTATTTTATTTATAAAACCAATTTGGATTTTTTTTCATATAACTACAAACATTTTTTTTCCCTATGAGACTTCAAATAATAAAAAATGAGAATAATTTAACTTTAAAAAAAGTCTTCGTTTAGATGAGCTCAATTAAAGATTTTTGTGTGTTCTTTTTTTTTGAGATACTCTTTTGGAAAAGATGGGTTCAAGTTTGGCTTGAAATGTCATGGAAAGATTTTTCAATAAAAAAAATTTGATAAATCAAATTATTAATTAAGTTTATTTTTTAATTTTAGTAAAATTTTAATTTTAATTTAAAATAAATTTTTGGAAAAAAATTGAACTCTTCTAATTAGCAACATTAAAAATTAGTCATTTTGATTTTTTTGAATTTTTAAAATGCCTGGTCAAAGAAAAATGAAAATTCTGCTATTTTTCAAGTCATTTTAATTTCAATACAAATTGACAGTGGCATATATAAGTTCAATTAAAGATTTTTTTAAATCAATGCGTTAAATGTATTAATTCAATTTTATTTTTATTTTTTTGCTGAGAAGATTTAATTTTGTGCCAAGTGTTTTGTAATTGTGCCAAATGATTTATTTGAAAAATAGACCCATTTATTTTTTAGACAGCATGCTTTAAATAAACATATCTTATAAAGCCTAATTTTTACCAAATTGACCAATTTCTTCTAAATTTTAAATTTCCATTTTTCCAAATTTCAATTTTTGGAGCAAATATCTCTTTTTTTCATGGATAAAATAGAAAAAATTTTTTTTGAAGAATTCAAACAATTTCATTGAGAAAATTACAAATAAACCAAACAAGTTCTCCAATACTTGATCTATTTGAGAAAAATCAGCTAATTCGAAATCAACTTGGAGATGAGACCACCGATATAAAGCTGCACTACCACAATTATAAAAAACGTCATTCATTGAGTCAAATGGTCAATGAGGAACTAAATTATGAAATAGCTTCGTCAAGAACTCGGCTTATTGATGAATCAAGTCACTCGTCGCTAAACGACAATGTGCCAATAGACACAGCTGAGTCAAATTTGGACTCGAATTCATCATGCAAACTAATCGAATCTCAAAGTACCATCAACGAAACAGTTCCAAAAAATAAGCCATCCAGCACTGTGGAGTTCGACAATGACGAGACCAATTTTATGATCAGCAAAGAGCTCAATGACGAAAGCCATTTGTTCACAAATGCAATTAAAAAAGCTTGCCAAATTGAAGACATGATTGCCAAGAATGTCTACTATTCAATACCTCAGCAAGAAAATGACCTGAAAAACATCATATCCATCATCAAAGCCAACAGTGACCATTTAAAAACTATGAACGATGACCAGATTTACGACGTGATCGTAAATCATATAAAAAAATCCGAGTCCCAAACCGAAAATGGTGAAGATCTTCCCATAATTATGAAAAATTTACACTCAGTAAAATCGTTGAAGAATTTTTTTGAAGTGCGGGCCAAGTCCAGTGACAGCGAACCACATCTGAACGAGGAAGTCAAACGAATTCATTCAATAGAAAAGTCAGTTAATCAAGGACTGGGTGTTTGTTCTGACCTTGAAGGCGATTCAAAAAATGACATCTTTAGAGAGTCGAAGGCACCTGTGGCGCCGCCATTGCCAGAGTATCTCATTAACAGAGAGGAGACCAAGCCAAAATTTAGTATTAAGCCAAGGCGCTCTAAAACTGACAGCATCTATTTTTACAATCAGTCGAATGACTTGCATGATAAGCTGATCAGAGAAATTCACAACAAAAGCTTGGAAAGATCCAAAAAGGACACCAGTCTTATTTTTGACGAACATGGTAATCTCATTACCAAGCCAATGACTCAGAAGAACAAAACAAAACTGTCCAAGCTTAAGGAAATAAATGCTCCGAGCACAGTGTCGGACAAAATCAACCAGCTTGGACTGAACCAGACCAAAATAACCTCGTTTCGCTACAACAAGAACCGGAGCCAGAGCGCTGACTCGAAGCTTCATGACAGGACAATAGACATGGATATGTCTAATGAAATCGTAGACAGACAAGTTCAAATGATCGAGATGATCACTGGCTGTAAGACGTCATCTCATAGGCTAAATGATTTGAACCAAAATACTACGATTAGATCCGATTTTAGTCGGATCAGCAATAGCAGTGTTCATTCGAGTCGAAGTATGCTGTCCGAGGCTAAGGCTAAATTGGAAGCGTTTGGCAAATATTCCAAACAAGCTAGATATGAAAGTCCAAAGTTTGACATCAATGATGATCTAAATGACCAAAATTTGGACTCGAGCATTCAGATAGAGCCTTGTGTAAACGAGTTTTTACAGACTAAATTTTGATGATTGTAAAGAATTTTTTTGTTGCTATTATTTAAATTAATTTTGTTCATGTTTTAATGTTTTTCTATTCCATATTAATTAATTTATTTTAAATTTTGTTCTAAATAAATTAATCATTATTTAATTAAAAAAAAAAAATTAGATTTTTTATAATATTTCCGACAAAAAACACAAAAACACGGACTAAAATTGAAGTTACTTAATGTTCATTATCAGTTTTTTTTTTGATAAATTGATTACCATTATCAGAATAAAATTTGTTATTTACAATAAATTTAATTGTTTATTCTAATTTTTCTTAAATTCAAAATGATCGAATTTTTAATCGGGCATCAATTTGACTTAATTTTAATTTTTTGTCTCAAAATAGCCCAGTTTTGTTCGATCAAAAGAAGTAATATAATTTACTTAGAAAAATTATTAATTAATTTTTATTTAAAAAAAACCAAATATCATAAATACTTTTTATTACTTTTACTTTTAATTTTAATGCATGATAGGTTAAAAAATATTTCAGAATTTTTTGTAATATTTTTGAAAAAACGATGCAATAATTCTAATTTCTGGGATTATGAAATTTAATATCTTCTTTTTATGAAAGGAAAATATTTTTTTACAACTTTCTTGCAGCTAATTAAGTTATGAAAAATTTTTAAATTGTTTTAAAAATCCTACTTTCTATTTTTTTTCAAATTCAAAATCATAAAATGAAACATTTAATTCCGATAAAACATTTTAGTTAAATAATTTCAATTTTTTTGTTTGCTAAAAGTTTGCATTAGAAATTGGTAACACTAATTTTTGTATTTAGTCTTCTTATTTTTACGTAAATTTGAAACTTTTTTTAGGGTCTTTAGTTATTTCAAAAAAAATTCATTGTCATGTTAACAACAAAAGCTTCAACAAACAGATCTAAAAATAAATAAATGCCAAAATTAACGAAAAATGTAAAATTTCGATTATTTATTTAAATTTTTCTTGAAAGTGGGTATTGCTGTCTTAAAGCTTATCTCTATTTGCTTTCATTACTGGATCTGTCATTATAAAGTGAGCTTTCCATATTTCAAAATGATAATGTGTACTGCCAATGAGTCTAATTAATGAAATGGTATTTTCAAGAGCAAAATATTGTGCTGATATCTTGATCTAACAGCCGAGAACTTAATTGCATTGAAAACTTATGGACTTTTAAAAATTCAATACGTTACTTTGGTACACATGATTTGAAAGAGTATTTTCATTACAGCATTTACCAATTTCGGTACCTGTCTGGGTGATTAATTGATCTTAGGTATTATTAACAATTGTATCCAAAATTACCAATAAAAGAAATATATATATGACAAATTCAGATCCCAGCAATTGGCGGCTAATGATACTACTATAGTCGAATAACCCATTGGTTATTCTTCTTCATCTGATTCTAATATCAGATTGTAGTCTCTCCTTCATATTCATATTCATATATCAAATATAATATAAATTTTTTATCAAATATCAAATATAAATTTTTTTAATAAGAATTTTAGCACGATACAGATATAATCAATAATTAATTTAATAAAAATGTTTTTAACTCTATTTTATTATTTTTTAAATCATAATTTGTAGTTTTATTTTATTTTCAACTTGACGATTTATTCAAAAGTTTATTAATATAAATATATGAAAATATCATATCATATTTGGAAATTCAGTAAAAATGTACAGAAAAAATTGAAAAAAAATCTAAAAATTTTCTTCAAGTTCAAAATTAAGTCCTTGGATTCAATTAGGCTGTAAAATTGTAAAAGTCTGCAAATAAAAGACCAAATCTCTGTACTACTTTAAACTTTTTTGTAATTGTAGAGTTTTATCAGAATTAGATAAAATGAATGATGCACCATGTTGCATTAACAGATTTAATTTTAAACTAAAAGAAGAAAAAATTAAATATTTCTACATTTTTCTAAACTAAATTTTCTAAACTATATTTTATAGAACCCATAAAATATAGTTTTAATAAGTGATTTCAATTAATTTTTTGTAATTAAAAATCTGTATAAAATAAAACAAAAATTTTGTAAAAATAAAATCGAAAAAAAAATTCCGAAAATTTTTATTTAAATTAAATATTTAATTTTTTAACTCGAAGCTTATGGCGATTTGTTATTTGAAAAGTTTATAACTCTTAAAAAAATGCTCGACGGCTTTTTTTGAATATGGTTTTGTTGCCAAACAAGTTGGTATGTTTTCGGGTTGCTCTGTCCAAAGTTTAAATTTAATATTGTTAGTTAATAACGTTTCATCAAGTTCCTTTATTTCAGCCAGACCAGGAATAGCAACGACTATTTTATGCATAGAATCAATACTTTGCAAATAAGCTTTGGTATCAGGGTCATCATAATTTAGATGAATGGCAGCCACAGAGGCATGAGATCCCTGAGCAATGAGTGCACCTTTTGGCCATTTTAAGTCACTTCGAACAGCAATGTATTGAACTATTGGATCGGCTAAGTTTTCCATTAATTTGAACAAGACCAAAATATACAAGAATCCCAACAACTGTAACAAACGAGAGATATTGTAGTCAAAAATATTATTGAGCAAATGGTACAAGGTTTTTTTTCCAGAAAAAAACTTATCAAATGCAGAATTAAAAATGTGTAATGGAACAAATCAGCGTTTATTGGCTTCGGTATCAATAAAACTGGTAATAACCTTAAATAAAATAATTATTTAAAAGAATTTAATTTACTATTAATTTAAGTTTGTACCACTGCAAACAGTACATCGATTAAAAATATAGCTTATTTAGCTTATAAACTTTCATTTTAGATTTAAAATTTTATGTATTTGAAAATTATGTTAGTAAAAAAAACATTCATTATGTTTAAATGCATGTATATAAATATTTTGTCATGACAAAAAAATTTAATTAATTTTTATATGAGCAAAAATAATTTCTCAAACCAGTAAAAATTTAATTTATAAATACAACTCATAAGATAAAATAAAAGATAAAATAGAATTTTCTGGTTGAGATAAAAATTTAGCTAAAAGGGTAAAAATTAAATAAAAAGTAAGTTGATACCTAAAAAATTAAAATGAATTATACTTGAATCAAAACTTAAAACTACTCTTAAAGATTTATTTATTTACCGTAAACTCGTGTGAACGACTGTAAGAGTAAAGCCCAAATCCAGCTTTTTTTCTTTTAGAGTTAATTATATAGTTTCTATGTTAATAACAATTAAAATTGAATAATCTAGAAAATACCCTGAATATGGGATATTTTCAAAAAATAAAGCCCAAATTTAACTTTTACTCTAAAAAAAATTGAATTTTCATAAAAAAAATTAAATGTTAAAAAATTGTAAAGTTAATTTAGAAATAGGAAATAAGTCAAATTTGAGCTTTTTTCTATTTTTGAACTAACTCTAAGAGCATTTTTTGTGATATTAAAGGTAAAATTTTAAAAAGAATTCGATTTGATTCGTGGTAATTGAATTAAAATTTTTGAATAATAAAGAAATATTTTTATTTATTCCGTCTTATAATTTTTCCATCACCTGGAAGATTTTTGCGGACCATTTTCTTTGAATTTGTTTCACTATTTTTATTGCATTGTGAATTCTGGTACAAAAAACAAAAACAAAGTATAAAAATGCCGAATAAAGCATGTTGTGTAAATTGTGGCAACTGAAACACCTTTGTACCACCAATTTACTGATTGCCCAAAGTTCTGCAATAAATATGCAAAATTCAGAAACTATATGTAGTGGTACACAGGATATATCAGTTGCTTCAATTTACAGAACATGTTTTAGTCATTCAGAACTTGAGCTTTGGCATTTTTTATATTTTGTTTTTAATGCTTAATTTCTCAATGCCATTTTTATCTGTATTTGCATTTTTTGAAATTAAAATTTTAACTTTTTTCGTTTGATTTTTAGCTTTTATTTTTGATTTTTCGACTGTTAGAAGAAAAAAAAGTTCTTTCAATTCTAAGCATTTTAAATCAATATTTTGAAAAATAAAATTATGACAAAAGTATAAAACAAATATTTATATTTAACAAAATTATAATTTTTCAAATCTTTTATTTGATATATCTAAAAGCTTGCGTATTACTAATTTATTTTTTATTTTGAAATTAATTTCATTTGAAATTACAAAATTTTAAAAACATCACAGAAATTTTTTTGAACATATCATGAATTTTTTTCTCTAGTAAAAAATTGAAATATTAAGGAAATTCTATTAAGCCATTTGTCACACAAAATCAAGTATCGAGCCATTTGTCATATATAGCAAATATGTCAGTCTGTTCCAATAGTTTTAATTAAAATTTTATTCTTTTAAAAAATAATTCCTAGAGCAGTTAAATTAAATTAACTATTAATATATATATTCGTAAATTTTGATAATTATTAATTCAAAAGTACCTAGCAATCTCAAACTTTAATCAATTTGGCTGCAAAAACAATCAATGAAAAGCTGAAAATTTTTTCTACCAGGATCTTGTTTCTGTTTATAAAGAGAATAACTCCTCGCAAATTTATCAATTATTTTATCTTTGTTTAGTTTCGTAGATATCAAAATTTACGATAACACATCTTTACAATTAAGAATTTATTATTTTCTAAATTTTCATTTTGGTTAAATTGTAAATATTTTAGTTAATATGATTATTGATATTAAAATTATGTTAAATTTTGTTCATAGTTTATAAAAGTTACTAATAAACTTATTTTAGAATGACATTTTTTGTTCAACTTTTTGGCTTTATGAAACGCAACATAAAGCTACGTTACCGGAATAAATTGTTGTTTGGTTTAGAAATTTATCAGTTAATAGCAATTCTGGCTGTATTGATTATTTATACCTTTTTGTTTCCTGCTAAAGAATTCGGACCAGAAGAGTATACACCAGAAACTATACAAAACAATTATCTTGATAAATTTTTGTATATCTATCCGAATTCATCAGAAATACAAAAGCTTGGGTCTCTAGTTGAATCTGGAGCCAGAAATTTAAAAATTAGATATTTTAATAATACAGAAAAAATGAAAGAATTTTTTGAGTCTCAAGTGGATAAAAAATACTCCTTTACTTCGTTATTTGGCATTGAATTTGAGCAATTTCCTTCGAAATATAAACTCTATCATGAATATGTAGATAATATGTATGATGGCAACAAAGTTAGATATTTTTCCAATGGTAACGAATGTAGAAAAAGTGAAATTCTAACATTTTTTGAAAAATGCAGTGGAAACATTTTCGTCTATGATGGTACTACTTTTGTCCAATATCATTTGAATAATGCATTAGCTAAAGTAATATTTATTTAAATTATTTTCTTTTCTTCAATAAAATTTAGTATTTTAACAAAACCATACCAAAATTTCAAGTACAATTGATGGCGAAAGGCAAATATGCACAAGAGACAAATCTTCTAACTGGTATTAGTTCATTTTATTTTACTCTTCTCTACACTTATAGCTTGACATCATTTGTTATCAACATTGTGGCTGAAAAAGAAAAAAAAATCAAGGAACTGATGAAAATGATGGGAATGTTGAATTTGGTTTTTTGGATTTCTTGGATACTTATATTTTTGATACAATTTACAATCACAAATTTAGTTATTGCTATTCTACTATTTGCAATCGGATATTTTAAATCTTTTACAATTACAATTATTTTCTTTTTTCTGATAGAATTATTTTCGATCGTAGCTATTATTTTTGGATCCTTGGTATCGGTTTTTTTTCAAAAGTCTAAAACTGCCGGCTCAGCTTCATCTGTTATTTATTCAATAATGAGTTTATTATATTTTTTAGTTTTTTTACCAAGAGTATTTAATACCGAATTGCCTTTATGGATACAATGGACTTTATCAATTATTTTTCAATTTTCGTTTTCACTAGGAATCGATCAACTTTTATTTATCCAAGCAAAGCATGGATCTAGCTTCCCATCTGAATTCTTTGCTAATCCAGCAAGACCCAACAGTCTGAGTATTCTTTCCTGCTTGCTGATGTTGATGGCTGATGGGGCCTTGTATTTTATTTTAACCATTTATTTTGACAATGTAATTCAAGGCGAGTACGGACGAGCTAAAAGTCCTATTTTTTTTCTAAAACCGTCCTTTTGGTTCAATCGAAAAAAAAACGAAAATAAAACTAACGTGCTAGAAATTGATGATATACAGTTTGATAGTGAATCAGTAGATGTCGATTTAAAGAATAAAAAAGCTCTCAAGATCAAAAATTTGTCTAAAAAATTTAAAAATGAAAAAGGCATTGAGTACAATGCTATTGATAATCTGGACTTGACTGTCTACTCTGATCAAATTACTGCTATTCTTGGCCATAATGGAGCAGGTAAAAATATTTAATTTTTTTCTTTCTCAATTAATATTGAAATTTTATTAAGGAAAAACAACTTTATTTAATATTTTATCAGGGCTTATCAAACCAGATGCTGGAACAGCAAGTTTTTTCGATTATGTAAATTACTAACAATAGAAAAAAATTTATAAAATTCATATTTAAGAAAAAAATATTTTTAGGACATTCTATCAGATAGAGATTTGTACTATGTTAGAAAAATGAGTGGTGTTTGTCCTCAACAAAATGTTTTGTATGATCTCCTTGATTGCTATGAACATTTGGAATTATATGCTTATTTAAAAAATGTACCAAGAAATCAAATTAAAGATAAAGTTAGACAAAAAAAAAATGTAAAAAAAAAATTTTCAATTTTTTTTTAATTAAAAAGATTGAAGAAATTTTGAATAAAGTTGGTTTAATTGACTTCAAAAAATCAAGAGCCAGTCAACTTAGTGGGGGACAAAAACGAAAATTAAGTATTGCCATAGCATTAATAGGAGATCCAAAAGTAGACCTAAATTACTTTTAGTCAAAGTCTCGTGACCATTTTTTTTTTAAGATTTTAATTCTAGACGAACCGACCTCAGGAATGGATCCTAGCTCGCGTAGAGAAATTTGGTCTTTGCTCCAAAGTATTCGTCAAAATAGAGTCATTCTTTTATCGACTCATTTCATGGACGAAGCAGATATTCTGGCAGATAGAAAAGCTGTTATTACCAAAGGAAAATTAAAATGTGCTGGATCAAGTCTATATTTGAAAAATAAATTTGGACTAGGCTATCACTTGAATTTGATCGCAAATCAAAACTTTGATCAGGAACCTATGGCTATTAGTTCAATGATAAAAAAGCATGTTCAAAATTCAGAACTAGAACGATTTATTGAAAAAGAAGTCTCATATCTACTTCCTATTGATTCAGTCGCTAATTTTCAGTCTCTTTTCGAAGACATTGAACTAAATGGTCAATCAGTTGGAATTGAAAGTGTGGCCATCTCAATGACTACTTTAGAAGAAGTATTTTTAAAGCTTGCTGATGAAGTTCATGAAGAAAAAGAAGAGGACAATTCAAGTTTATCAGAACTAAAATTATCAAAAATAAAATTGAGGCCCGCTTTTTTAAAATTCATACCGGTTAACTTTTACGCTATTTTAAAGATTAGATTCTTAATGGCTTATAGATACAAAATCACTTTTTTGTATAGATTTATTTTTCCAATTCCGTCAATTATATTTAGTATTCTTTTACCAAAAATAATCAAATCATTAAGTTTTGTTAACACTAATGTAAGTATGATAAGGTTTATTTTTTTTCCTACTGACAAAAATATATTAATTATTCACTGGGAAATTTTTATTTTTTTCTGGCAAAAAATTATAAGATGTAATGACAAAATGCATTTTTTTTTGGTGACAAAAAATATTCTAAGAAAGAAAAATATAAATTTTAATTTTTTTCGCTGGTTTTCAAGTCATGGATGGAGATTAAGAAAACATATAAAATGTGAATATAAAAAAAAACAACATAAACTAAAATTTTAAATTTTGAATCTTTAAAAAATAAAACATTAAGTAAATTATTTTTAATTCAAAAAAGAAAACAAAACATAAAAAACAAAACTGAGGCGAAAATTCGAATGTTTTTATATGACCAAAATTAATTCTGAAATCTTTCAAATGTTTTAATTTACCTTTTTTTCTTATTTGACTTGATTTTTTTTTTAATCCTAACAAAAAAGTAAAAAATTTTTTAATCCTTTACGTTTTATTAATATTTATGAAAAAAACAAATTTATGTATTTGGTAACAGTTTAAAAAAATGAAATCATGCTTCATTAACTTTTTATATGTTTCTCTAATCCTTACCCTAAAGTCAAGCCATTTACTTGAATTTTTTTTTCCTTCCTGTCATGACCGCATGGAACCGTAAAAAATTGATTTTTCTTCTTCAAAGAATTTTTTGCCAATTTTTAAATAATTTATATAGCTGTATTGAAAGTTATTTAACAGCAAATAATTATTTTTTGCCAGAAGATTAATTACAGCCAAATAATAATAGAAAATTTTTTAATAAAAATATGCAGAATCTATCAACAATCGATTTGGCAATCAATGATTATGCTACTGAGAACAATCCATTTTTAATAGTTAACAAAACAAATGTTGATCACTTGGTACAGAATTTAATTGTCAACAATCAGCTAAATCGACAGCCCATAAAATTCACGGAATCAGAATCTAATATTCATGCTACAACTTATGCTGGATTTATTCACCGAGACACTCCAAAAGATATAATTCTTTTTTACAATGATTCGGCAGTTTTCAGTGTACCCTATTTGGTCAACACATTTACTAATTTAAATTCGCGATTAAATGGACTACCACTTTTAAACGCAACTTTTACCTCATGGCCTCAAGTAAAGAAAGAGGATGTTTCTTTTTTTGATGCAAACAGTTTTACTACACTGATGATTCTTGGTATTAGTTTGATTTTCCCGCTAGTCTCATTTGCTGCCGAAATTGTCCAAGATAGAGAAGTAAAAATTTCAAAAATGTAAAATGATCTTATTTTTGAAACAATTTGAATTTAAAGTTGAAATGCAAAAGTCAAATGAGATTAAGTGGATGTGGATTTTGGAATTATTGGATACCAACTTTGATAGCATTTTTGATCCAGAGCAGTTTTTTGCCAATCATTCTATTTTTGATTATTTATGCCATTCCACCTTTAAACATTGCTGAATTCATGCCTGGCGGTGCTGTATTCTCAATTCTACTCACAACAATTATTTACATTCCTCTAAATTTACTTTTTGTTATGTGCCTATCTTTCATGTTCAAAAAAAAAGAAACAACTTTGTCATTTCTTTTCACATTTTTATTACTAGTAGATTAAATATTAAGAATCAAAATTATTTATTTTATAACTTATTTTTTTTTTCTAGCTTTTCACTATTCCTTATTTGATAGTTACTCTAAGTCAATTGTCTAGTTTACGGACATCTAATATTCTTCATATTGTTTTTACTCTGCTTGATCCGGTTTATGCCTTCATTGGAAATTACAACAGAATAGCTCAAGTACTAAAATATTTTGAAAATAATTTTTATTTTAAACAAATTTTTAAGGTCTATTTGAATCAAAAGGTGGAAGATATTAAATTAGGCAAAAATTCAACAACCGTTCCGTTTGGTTCGTACTTTGAGTTTCATTTAAACTTTATACCCTTGACGTTTATATTTGTAATTCAATTAAATTAAAATTTAAAAAATGTATTTTTTTTTTAATTTAAGGGATTAATCAACATATTATTTTATGGTTTTTTATTGTATTTTATTGAATCTTTCCAGAATGGAATAAATATATTAGATAAAGTAACTGGCTACAAGCGAATGATTCCTCCAAATTCTGAGATGATTCAAAATGAAGATTCGGACGTCAAAATTGAAAGAGAAAAATTGAAAAATAATGATTTAGAAGTATAAAAAATTAAGTAATAATTAAAAGTAAAAATTTGTTTATAGAACTGTCCATTATCTGTCAATGAATTAAGGAAAGATTTTAAAAATTTTAGTTTGTCCAAACAAATCCAGAATTTGAATAATTTGTTTTCTCGAAATTGTAGAAACAAAAATTTAAATAAAATAGAGAAAAAAATTGCTGTACGAAACTTGAGCATTGGTTTTAGACACGGAGAGATATTTGGTCTTCTTGGAACAAATGGAGCCGGAAAAACAACTACAATAAATATGATTTGTGCTGAACTGAAACCAGATGCTGGAACAATTAAAATCAAAAATCAGCCATTTAATTTGAATAATATTCAATTATTTTGTCAAAATATTTCTGTTTGTCCACAACACAATCCATTTTGGGACGAGTTAACTCTAATAGATCACTTGCAAATTTATGGATCCTTAAAAAAGCTTTCGGATGAAGAGATCATATCCCTATCTTTAAAGTGAATTTTTGATATTGAAAAAATTAACAAGTTAATCGAATACTTATGTTAGATTCATGGAAATGCTTGGTATTTCTGAACATGGTGACAAACAAGTAAAAAATCTAAGTGGCGGAACTAAAAGAAAACTAGCCTATGCTATAACGCTATTTGGAAATCCGGAAATAACTTTATTAGATGGTAATCTGATTTATTTTTTGAGATAAATATGTTTTTACTTTAATTAATTCATCAAGAACCATCGACAGGACTTGATCCTCAATCAAAAAGAAAATTTTGGTAAAAATTGAAATAAAAAAATAATTCAATAATACAATGATACACTAATCTTTCACAACACAAAATAGGAATATTATTTCAGAAACATTGATAATGGCAAGCAAATCAGCAATTTTGACCACTCATTCAATGGAAGAGGTTTAGTTATTTTTTTAATTAAATTCAATTAATTAGTAATAATTCAAATAAGCATTGCGGCCCTTCTAGAATTAAGATTCTAGAAGCTATGGCAATAAATTAGACTATCAAAAACGTTCTTTATTTAACCATTCATTTTAAATTACTTTTAATAGCAACATTGATATCTTGAGGAAAGCTTTTCCAGACATTAGCAACTTGGTTTGTTAAGCAATTGTCTATAAAATTGTTCACTTCTTTTCTAGCGATGCGTTTTGTCTGCTACCTTTTTTTGTTAAATTTTATTTCTTATTTGGTGAAAAATGTATTCCTTTAAGCAGTTTTATTTTTTTGCATCTTGTTTAAGGATCTGTAAAATATAACAACTCGGGTTTTTGTATTTCGTTCAGCCTACAATTTTTTTCTGAAAAATGAATCAGCTGATGATAAGATTTCATCACCCAAATTTAACATAGATAGATAATGATATTACATAATCTAACATAATCAACTTAACTTATACTTTTTGCAATTTTAGAAATTAATGTGTTCGGGTTAATTGTTTTGAAGAGAAGATATTGATCTTAATTTTGATTTAAATTCATTTAAATATTTTAATTTAGCATAAAGAATTTAACTGTAAATTATTCAACTTACAACTTATTCTTTATTTTTTGATCTTAAATTTAATCTTATTTTATTCAATAAATATTAAAAGTGAGTTAATACTATAATCAGTTCTTTTGTTCCAAAATTCTCAATGCTTAATCGAACCAGTTGACGGATTGTTACTAAATAAGAAACATAGCGGGTGTAGAATAAAAAATGGCACAAAATTAATTTTATAAAAAATATTTTATTTGACAATTTAGCTTTAATTTTTTTTTAAATTTTAACTGAACCCTCCTATTTTGAAAAAATAATATCAGTTAAGGCATTGAACTCCATGACGAGGTATGATATCGAGCCTAGAGTGAACAGTCTTGACATGGTCTTGAACAACTTTTTACAAAGTTGTACTTTTTATTTATTTTAAAGCTTTAGGATCAGCCTGATTTTAAATTTTGAAAAAAATTGGGAAAGGCCTTATCAACTCTTATAGCAAATTAAACTAAACTTTTGTGACATTTTTTATTATACACCTGTTAATTGAGGTTCTAATAATGATATTTATAAAACTCTCCTCAAGACGTTTAAAAACTCAAACACTGAGGATTATAAAATTAATTTTTTATTTTATAAAAGGCTGAGGCTCTTTGTCATAGAATTGGAATAATGGTTAATGGGGAGTTAAAGTTTGTTTTGATTTTATTTTTGAAATATTTTTTTAATAAAAAAAATTATCAAGATGTCTAGGATCAAGTCAATATTTAAAAGAAAAATTTGGGGCCGGTTACCTTCTGGAATTGAAAATCAGCAAGAACAAGATGGATGAGTTTAATTTATTTATTAATGATCTATTCAATGGTCAAGCTATTGAATTAGATAATTTTTCAGATCATAGGTTGTATTCAGTGCCTAAAAAAAAGATAAAATCGCTTGCAAGAGTTTTTAAAGCTCTTGAAAATGCAAAATCTCAAGATTTAATAAGACAATATGATTTAAGTCAAACAACTTTGGAACAAATTTTTATTCAATTTGCCAAGTCATAAACTTATAAACAATTAAAAAATTATGTTTTGAATATTTTTAGTAAAATTTTAAAGAAAAAGAATCATTTAAAGTATAAAGTTTATTTTAAATTTATATTTTATAATAAATTTTTGAAACTTTTTTAGGTCAATATTATTAATTGTTAAAAAATAAAATAGAGAAAACTTTTTTGCACTTAGAGTTTAAAAAAAAATGTTTAAAATTTTATTAATAATTTTAAATGCTATTAAACCCCTTGACTTCCTTTATAAATTTTGATTTATTTTAGTTATTATATTTAATTAATATTCTTTCATCTAAGAATTTTCATTTTATCTTAGTTTAAATTCCTGTCAATTTTTTTTAATATCATTTGTTTCTTAAGGAGCATAAGGCAATTAATTTCGATTTATACTCAAGTCGATCCTTTGCCTTTACCCTTGCTTCTCCCGATATCATCCCCATTTTGGTGAGTGCTGACTTCCGATCGTTCTATCTTCCATCGCATTTGATCCATTGAAGCCACTCTTTGGTATGCGGCAAAATGTTATTTATTGTACATTTTTACATTTTTACATTTTTGAGAGAAAAAATAAAAATCTCAAAATAAAAAAACTTTAAAAAATTTTCATTAAGAAAAGTAATAATAAATTCGCAATTACTTAAAAAGGAGTTTTAGAAAAATTTAAATGTAAAAACCAGGGATAATTTTTTGAAAATCCCTTTTAATTAATTGCGAATTTATTATTACTTTTCTTAATGAAAATTTTTTAAAGTTTTTTTATTTTGAGATTTGTATTTTTTCTCTCAAAAATGTAAAAATATAAAAATGTACAATAAATAACATTTTTCCTTGGTATGCGTGTTCTTTTCATTCTAAGTAAATGACCAAGCCACCGCATTCTTTTAATCATGATGCATTGAGTTATTGTTTCGGAACTCGTTCTTCTATATAGTTCAGCTTTTGACAATGTTTCATTTACTATGCTGCTGTACAGCTTAAACTTCTCTTCCTTGTTTTAGCTGGCTGACTTCCATAGTCATTATTTAAAGTCAAAGTAAATTAAAAACATAACCTTTTTTGTGTACTAGAACAGGATTTTAAGTTGTGGTGTAAGACAAAAAATAAAAATATTAATTGCTCAGTAGCATATATTGACCTTGATATTACCAATTGTAAGGACTGTGTTGGAATAGATGATGACAGGCACTACATTGAAAAAACATTTCATAAGCTGAAAAATTATCTGCTATTCTTTTTTGTATTTTCCTATTCAGAAAATTCCTTAACATCCTCAAATTTTTCAGAGGAGTAGAAAAAAACAGAAATTTAAAAAAGCAAAATCAGAATTTTTAGGTTTTTTCTTAATTCTAAAAGTAAATTAAAAAAAAATAAATTTAAATCTTGAAATTTTTTTATTGCTAGAACAAAAAGAAGAACAGAATCAATTAAATCAATTTTTAGATTTGTTTAAGAAAAATATTTTAAGATATTATAAAACCTAAATAGAACCTATTATTCAATTTTTTTGGATATTAAAAGCTTATATCAAATTATATAAAAAAAAATGGATGATAGTCTTGTGAATAAAAGTTCACTAATTTGTGATCATACAGAAAAAAAGGAATGAGCATAATTAAATGTTCAAATTTTTTTTGCTAGAAAAATAAGTGATCTTTTTTCAAAAAATAAGTGCAAATTAAAAATGCCACAATACGAAATCGAAAGGGCTAATAAAATTTTGAGATCAAGAACAAAAAGATCAGAATATAAAATGTAATATTTTTTTATAATAATAGAGAAAAAATAAATTTTTTCCTAAGCAATTACTTGAAATTTAAATTTTTTAATTTTTTAATTGATTTGAATTTTTATGGACAGCAAAATTTAATGTTTTATAATATATAGTTTATATTAATTATAAAATTTCAAAAAAAGGTATCTTTACTAATCAAAGCTGTTACTTTTGTAATTCGAAATTCGGAATAAATAAATTAAGAATTTATTTTTTCAGTACCGAGCTATATTCCTTCAGAACATATAAAAATGTAAAAAAAAAATGAAAATATGATGGTGTTAAACAATTCATAACTCAAAAACACATAAAAAAATAAAATTAATATTTACTGATTGACATTTTTTTATTTAATTCAATTAACATTTTATTTAATTAAATTAATAAATTTTATAACGCGAGTTCACCTTTTTTTTTGTTGAACAGATATAAATTACAATCAAAAATAATTTTTTTTTAAATAGTTTATTTCAAAATTAAAATTGCTCTGAGTAATAGAACTCCTTCCGCCATTGTTTTTCTGTTTTTTTTTATTAAATAGTTTTTCGTTAATAAATTCAATGAATAAATAATCAAAAATAAGAAATTTTTTGTTTATTTATTTGACCAATTATTTGTGTTTAGCCTGTACAACCCACCAAATATAGTTCTAAATTTTCATCTTTTTGAAAGAATAAAGAGGAAATGTAATAACTTTATTCTAGGGGGTGATCTAAACGCTCGCTCAGAGCAAATAGGCTGCTTTGAAGAGAATGCTAACGGAATCATATTGGAAAAGATAATCAATGAACTAAATTTTTCAGTTATTAACGATAAAACTCCTACTTTTAATATCTTTGATCGACAATATTTTGAAGTTCTAGATTTGCTCTTAACATCATCCTCATTACTTAGCAGGATAACTGATTTTCGAGTTCTAAGGAACCAGGATATGACAAGTGACCATTTTCCAATTCAAACTTCTACAGCATTTGATTACTTAATAAATGCTAATCCGCAGTCAAAAAAGTTGAACTACAAAAAATCTGATTGGCATTTATTTCGTGAAGTTCTGAGTGAGCAAAGCAATTCTTTTGTGGCTTCTTCAGTAATAATTGACGAACGAAATAAAATAATTGCTAAAAAAATATTCTCTGCTGCAGAAAAAAGAATACCATATCAGTCTAAAAAAGTTTTCAAAACAAGTCTTCAATCCTTTATCTTAGACTTAAATTAAGAACGTAGGAGATTAAGAAGATATTTTCAAAAAACTCGGTGTCAAATGACCAAATAAAGATAAAATCAGTTAACTTCGGAAATAAAATTGACCCTAAAAAAATTTTGGAATAAAAATTGGTTTGATTTCATTAAAAAAATGGGAAAAAACTCTTATCAAGCAGGCCATTCTGGAAAATAATTAATAAGTTTAGATCAAAAAAAGGATCTTATTTAATCCCGACATTAATTATCAACAATAAAGACTTTAAAACTGATAAGGAAAAAGGAGAATTGTTTGGAGAAATATTATCAACAATATTTAGCCTTAATACTGACCTAGAACTCTCTGAAAAAGATATAGAAATAACTAATTCTAATATGGAATTTTTTAAAATAATGTTCAATCAAAAGTTTATGAACCAATTGGCCTAAGTGAATTAATTTCGGCCTTAAAAAAGTCTAAGGGGGAAGCAGCTTGTGGACCTGATCTTGTTCATAATTTAATGTTAAATAATCTACCTTTAAATCTATTAAATGAACTGATTGAACTTTTTAACTTAAGTATTCGAAGAGGCATAGTTCCTAAAGCTTGGAAAATTGCCAAAATCACTATGATACTTAAGAAATCTTCTTTAACACAAGATCCATCTAATTATCGAGCAATAAGTATTACCATTTGTCTGGTTAAATTACTTGTACGAATTATTTATTCAAGAATATACAGTTTTTTAGAAAACAACTCACTGTTAATTCAAGAACAATCTGGTTTTAGAAAACATCGAAGAACCGCAAATAACATAGTTTTTCTAATTCAAAAATTGTCGAATCTTTTGATAGAAAAAGAAATGTTCCTTATTTTTTGACATTTCCAAAGCTTTTGACAAGGTTTGGCATGAGGGTTTAATTCATAAACTTATAAAGATGAATATACCTGCCTATTTAATATATTGGATGTCCTTAACATGTCCTTGATTGGACTTTATTGAATAAATAATAATAATAATAATAAATATTGGATTAAATCGTACCTTGATTCAAGAAAATTTAGAGTAAATATAAACGACCAATTAAGTGATGATTTCAATATATCGGCAGGTGTTCCTCAAGGTTCAGTTATTAGTCCTTTATTATTTAGTATATTTATTAATGATATTCCTAAAAGAAGTAAAACAAATAATGAATACTCCCTTCTCTTTGCTGACGATCTTGTCACTTTATTCATATATAAAAAAATGGTTACCTAGAAAGTAAGATGAATAGATACTTAGGTGAATTAGAAAAGTGGCTGTACAAGTGTAAAATGAAGATATCAGTTGAAAAGTCTTGTTCAATAATTTTTTCTAAAAAAATATTGAAAAAACGTATTTTGGCCTAAGAATATATGCAAATAAAATCGAAAGCCAAAAAGATATTAAGTTTCTTGGTATTAAATTTGATAGTAAAATAACCTTTGCTTCAATAATAGAAGATATTAAAGAACGTTGTAATTCTAGGTTGAATTTAATCAAAATATTATCAAATAAAAAATGGGGCCTTAAATTTAACATATTAGGTAACCTTTACAAGTCTTTGATTGGATCCATCTTGGATTATTCTTTTCCATGTCTTAACTCTCTCTCAGAAACTAATGTCAAAAAATTAGAAGTTATTCAAAATTCAGCGGTTCGTTCTATTCTAAAATTAAAATACGATACTCCTTTCAATATTTTGCATCATGAGGCCTACAATAAACTCAAACTACTAACTATCTCAAATTGACTGTGTGAGTTGAGTGAAAGATATATCAGGGCAGGACTTAGTAATTCTGTTCCATTGGTTCTAAGACTAGTGGAAGAATATAAAGTAGGCTTCGAATCAAGATATATCGAATATTCAACTCCATTGTGTAATTGCTACCTTACTATTCCATCTTTTTTTCCTGAATCATCAAAAACTTAAAATGTGTATTCTGTTACTCTTTATAAAAATTTACTAATTTTAATTTTGAATATTTCTCTATTTTATAACTTGTTTTATTTTACTTTATTTTTTTTTATTTTATATTTTTATTTTATTTTATTTAACTTTATTTTGATTTTTTTTTCTGAAGGAGCTTTTGCTCGGTACAAATACACAAATAAATAAAAGAAAGTTCACTTTTTTATTAGTTCAACAATTAAGGTTATCGCGAAAAAATGTTTATTTGAAATTTTTAATTTTTTTTTATGTCGAGTTCTATTTTTTTAATCTTTTTTTCACTAAATCTAACAGATTTACTCTCTCCGATTTTTCATGTAGCTGTTTCGTCTAAATATACTTTGCAAAAGTCTTTGGCAAATTTACTTTACAATACCTATTAGAGAAACGTAATATCGAGAAAATTATTATAAAATAAAATTTTTTATTATAATAAATGAAAATTTATTTTACTTCTTTTTCTAAATGTTTCAGAACTGAATCTAAATTTTTTTATACTAAATGGATTTGAACATAAAAATTAGCGAATTCCTCTATTCAACAAATAGAGACTTCATTAAATTCCGAAATAAACTCAAAGATGTATTGATATCCAGCGACTGGAAGCTAGTATTGAATAATTTGCCTTGTGTCTTGAAAGAAAGAATAAAGCTGTGCGACAGAGATCTAACGTCAATTCAAAAAAATCCTTCACAAAGTTTAATCAATTTTTTGAGCACCAGGGCAGTTA
The DNA here is from genome assembly GCA_010279815.1 of Brachionus plicatilis. Classification (NCBI taxonomy): domain Eukaryota; kingdom Metazoa; phylum Rotifera; class Eurotatoria; order Ploima; family Brachionidae; genus Brachionus; species Brachionus plicatilis. The sequence continues at coordinate 1,845,725 of QEOQ01000508.1, forward strand.
CCTTAAAAGATTTGTATGAATCCTTCGAAATTTTAAACATTGAGGACGGCCTTTTGCTCTTGGGTAAACAAGAAGAATGCATCAGCATAAAACAAAAGTATCCATTAGAAGATATAATCAGAATCAAGTCTGGCCAAACTATTGAGCTGTTTTGCCTGGCAGACAGCTTTCCAAAGCCTCGTTACTCATTTTACGACAATAATAATCAGCTGGTTTGGGAGAATAATTGTCTCTCTATCAAAAATGCCAAGTATTTTTAAATTAAATAAACCACTTCTCTTTTAAAATCAATTTTACAAATCAAGTTCAACACATAGTGGAATTTATAAATGTGTAATTTCACAGACTAGGAAAAATGGGCAAGTTTTTCTTGAAAATTTGTTTTTCAGAGTACAAGTTATCGCTGATCTGTCAGAGAGTAGCATTTTAAAATTGATTAATTTAAATATTTTTATTTAATAAATTTCTAAAGATTTAAAAGTGTATGTTAGTCCTTTGAACATTGTAACAGAACTAGAAAAATCAATTGACATCAAAGCTAACGTGAACGAGTTAAATAAATCAAAATTAAAATTTGAATGGTTTAAAACCGATTTGAGAACCCGAGAGACAAAATTTTTATCTAGTAATCCAACATCTACTTCATCTATATTAAAAATAGAAAATTTGAGCTCAAACGATATCGGCAGGTACACATGTCAGATAACCAGAGAGTCTACAAATGAAAAAGTAATCTCGCCAACTGGCTGTGTTGTCCAGATAAAAGAAAAGTCTGACTTTGATTTAAAAATAGCTCTTTTAATTGGAAATGGAGACTATGAAAAAGACAAAAATTGCTATGAAAGCTGCAAAGAATGCATGAAAGACTATTCCCATGAATGGCTTTCCTCGTTAGACATCTATGACACCATTGACTTCCTTAAAAAAATTTATGAAAATTTAGGCTACATTGTTTTGGCTTTTATTGATCTGAATGCCGAAGAGTCCCTAAAATGCACAAGACTCTTCAAAATGATTTGCGATAGAGCCGAGAAAGTATCGGTTTTATTTCATGTATTAGGACACGGCCACAGTCACAATCATCACGACTATTTGATGCCTATTAATACTAGAACGCAGTACCATTTTAATGGTCATCACTATAATGGCCTAATGAACCAGATATCCATTTCCAATTTGCACAACTTTTTAGAGCTATTTATCTCAGACGATAGGGTTGAGCCAAACAAAAAATTTTATGTAGCTGTTATTTGGGATTTGTGTCGTGGTCAGTGGGACCATCAAGCCGACACGCCGGGTTGTTTAGACATAGATTCCATTTTAAATAATACAATGGACTATACTATTCTTTATGGATGCTTAACTGGAAATAATGAATTTTTTTTAATGAATGAATTGCCTTATTTAGGTTTACCAAAAGGTCCAATTGTGACCAATTTGCTCATAAAACACTTGAAAGAAAATCTTTCACTTTCTGAAGTTGGAGAAAATATCAATTTAGGTAAGTTAAAATAAAAAAAAAATTTACTAAAAATATTCCGAAAATGTTTGCACAGAACTCGTTGAATTGAAATCAAAAGTTCCTTTTTTAAACAATTTGAGCAAAGTAAAAATAAACTCCACACTTCTTAAAGTTAACTTATGGCTAAAAGCAAACCAAAACACATCTTATTACAATCAAATTGCATCCGAGTATTTTTGTAAGTATTAATTTTTATTAGAGATTATTAAAGAGCTACTATCTTTTGTGCTATGTAGAATTTTTCTTTCTGCTAAAAAAATAAAATTAAAAAAATGTTATTTATTCTTTGTTATAGAAAATATAATGTTAATGAAATATTTGACTGAGGTTTTAATTCAATTTTTATTATGATTTAATAATGGAGGAAAAAATTGATTGTTGGAAAGCAATTTTGAATCATTTTGATTGCTGAATTAACATCATGCAGGGGAATAGCTGTCATAGTGTGCATAACAGCACAGCCACCTCTCCTAAATAATTTAAGGTGACCATACTCCACACAAACAACAATTTTCACATTATAATAATTTCTATTAAGTTTAAATTAATGTTTCGGCACAAAATTTTAGTGTCTAATAGATAAAATCAAAATAGAAAAATTAAAATTAATCAATTTTAAAAAAAATCCAAAAATAAATAATAAAAAAATTTTTTTTAAACTTAGTTAGTTCTCTCTCTTAGTTCTTTCTCTTTTTTGGCTTTTTAAAATTTCATTGTTGCTCATTAAAATTTTAAGAGACTAAAAAATAAGTCAAAATGATTAAAACAATGATAATATTTGTCTAAGCCATTGAATTCTTTTCAGTTAACCATTGAACCATAATAATTGAACATATAAACCAAGTCTTCCTGCATAAATTGTAGGCTTAGATTTAATTTCTTTAATAATTTCTTAAAATTTTTTAATTTTGGAGAAAGATTATCCTTTAAATTATTAAGGCGTTTATAAAAATTTATTTTCATTATTGAAAATCTCATCCTTCAAATTAAAGACAAATTTTTTCAATTTTTATCAATTTATGATTTTAAGACGCTAGAGCCTTTGCCAAAATCCATCACTATTGGATCCAGTTTGTAAGAACCATGCTTATTATCCATATTTTTCAAATTACTCAAATACAATTTTCTTAATTATTCATTTAAATAAAATTTAAATTTTTAAAAGTATTATACATTACAAGTTAAATCTAACATGCACTTTGTTCTTCAACTCTTCCTCAACTATTCCAGTTAATATAAAGAAAGAGGGGAAGAGTCGAGGAAAAGATATTTACAAGTTAGTTTTTAATTGTACTGAAATTAAATTTTTTACATTTTTTTTTAATAATATCATTTCTTATACTTTTAATACTAAATTCTTTTTTTAAAATGGAAGAATAATCAATTTTATATCACCATTGAATTATTTAAATTTTTAAATTTAATCAATTAATTTTAAGTAAATGATGAAGAAAAAAATGAAGAGAGTGTTTATGATGAAACAAAGAATGTTGTTGCCAAATTTTACTTTAAAAATGATATTTTTTTAAATTCTACAATTTTAAACATCGAATATGAGCATAGTTTAATTAATGATATAAAAATGAGCCACGATCCAATTTTATGTAAAAAAGTAATATTAACAATTTAGTTGAGTAATAAATTTTATTAATATTTTTAATCTTATCTAGCTTCAATTGAATGGGTCAAATAGAAAAGAATACCGAATAAGTAATTTGTTCGAAGTGTATGATAAATTCTGTGAAGGATTAATAACCATACGAGTCGATTTGAACAATGGTCAGTGCAAAAAAGTTAACATGAAAATACCAGAAAAATATAGATCTTTGTACATGAAACTAAATACAGATGATATGAATTCGTACATACATGAAAAAAAACAGATAAACAATTTTAGAGATGATTGGAGTATATCTAGTGCAGATATTGGTCAGAGTGATTCAATTGATAGCCATTCATGAGTTTTTTTTTTATTAGTCAACTTTTTAGCCAAAAAGTGTTCAAGTAAAATTTTATATTATTGTTTTAGGGACAGAGTGGATTAGAGGTTTTAATTAAAATAAAAAATTTAGAAATATTCTGAGTCCCAGAATTTAAATTATTATCCATAAACATTATTTTATTTTATTTTAAATCATTGTCCAAAATTTAATTAGTTAATTTGAATAAAATAAAAAAAAATATTTTTTTAATTTATACCTTTTATTTTTTTAATTTTTAAAAACGATTCATGAGATTTGGTATTGAATGCCAAATTTTCTATATAAACCTATGTCTTGTTTTAAGAACTATTTACTAACTTATTAGTTCTTTAAAAAAAATTATATGGTGACTCGGCCAAATTAACTCTGTGTTAAAAAGCATTACAAACTAAAAGCTGATTTTCCTCAAACATCAAATATACAGCATTGATTCACCACAGGAATTTTAGATAAATTTACAAAAAAAGTGGATTTCTGGCCATTTTTTTTACCGTAAAATTAAGAAAAAAATGGTAAAAAAGTAAATATTTATTATTTTTTAATTTTTTAATGATTTGAAAATTCACCTTCTTTATTGATTGCAATTGTTATTGCATAAATAGGAAAGAGAATTTACTATTACTTGATTAATTAAAACTCAAAGCTTTTTTTAATGATTTATATGTGACTGATATTTTTCCTTTTTAACTTTGTTTGAAATTCAAAAATCGCTTTAATCGCCATTTCTTCATTTTCAATTACTTAGTTTAGTACTTACATATTCTTTCATCTCATACAATCGGATTTATACCCAGTGGTTTTGACGAAGACTATACCTAAATAAAATTTTAATTTCCATTATATCTTTTTTTAAATAAACGTTTATATAATGATCCGAACTAGTTAATTAAATTTTATCAAAATGATAATAGAAATTAATTTTTAGAAACTAATGGTAATATTAGATAGGCTATTAGAACAAATTATTCAATTCTAATATTAAAGCTCATTTGAAAAAGATCGTCCCATTTAAAATGAAATTTCCAAATGTTTGGCTAAACTTTTTGATCAAAAGAAAAAGAAAAGATAAGATTTTACCATTATTTGTTTAAGAAATCGATTTAAATAAAACTTAAAAAATTTAATTATTTGTATCATTGTTTACTTATTTATGTAAAAAGAGAATTTTACGTAAAATTAGTAAATTTTTTCAAGATTATTATTTTAAAGTTAAAAAAAATCATTATTTTGGTCCTTTTTTGATTTGAAATTTTGGAAAATTTCCATAATTTTACCAAAAAAACCACGTATCAAATCAGTACTGAACTTTATTTAAATGGCGCAATTTTTTAATCATTCATTAAAAATGTGTCTATAAAAAGAAGAATTTATTAAAGTTATTAAATTTTCCTATATTTTTTTTAAATTGGAGTAGGAAATCTGCGCAGCAAAATTTTCTTAAAATTAGTTGTTTCAAATTTTTGAGATAAGTTTATATTCGATTTCAATATTTTTTTCTATTTTAAAATTTTAGGTTTACTGGTGAAAATTTTAATATTCCGTGCACGGTTTGTTTCATGCATGTACCATTTTTTTACATGTGTATTTTTCTTTGGACTTTATTTTTTTATAAATTGCCACTAAAAAATTCAAAATTGAGTTCAATTAACCAACAGACAGAAGTGATAATTATTTTTATTTTGATTAAAAAAAAATCGAATTTGTATCAAAATTGAAGCTTGCATGAATTTTAAAAATTTGTGCATTAGAAATTTCATAATTCTGTCTCAATATTTGAAATAAGATGAGAGAAATTGAAATTTCAAATATGTGCATACATCTTTAAATTTATGCTTTTCGAGAAAAAAAATTTGCTTTAGTAACATATTTAACTTAATGCTTTTTGAACATTTATTTATGTCTTTAGAGATACTTTGAAGCTAAAACTTAAATGGATTCGATAAAACAGACTGTGATAAACGCGTCTACTACCTTTTACAGCACACAGGACCAAGAGCAGCGTCGCAGCGCCGAACAATGGTTGAATGACTTCAAAAAATCTGTAAATGCTTGGTACGTGTCCGACCAAATTTTGCACACAGACCAAAATGAACAAGTGCTTTTTTTTGCCGCACAAACCATCCGAAACAAAATTCAGAACAGTTTTCACGAGTTGTCCGTAGAAAGCCACGAGTCTTTGAAAAACTCTCTGATTCAGCATTTGGAAAAACTCAGCACGTCCAAATACACCACAGTTCAAACTCAAATAAACATTGCATTGTCCGATCTGATAATGCTAATGAATACATGGCAAGCTCCATTGCCCGAAATCATCCAAAAGTTTAATAAACCAGAGCAAATGGGCACCTTGATAGATTTTTTGACTATTTTGCCTGAAGAAATAAGCAATAAGCGCCTCAAATTAGGACAAAACAGAAGGGACCAACTGAGAAGTCTGTTCTCGAACTCATCTCCGTTTTTAATTAAATATTTGGAACAATCATTGGCACAAATATCTCTTCTGGCTTGCGAAGAGAATCAATCTAAAATAAAATCAATATATAAATGCTATTCAAGCTGGATTGAATGTAAACTGATCGACACCAATCTAATCATCAATTCTCAATTATATATATATTTATTTCGAATTTTATCCGAACCAAAAACTGATCTAGACTTACACGATGTTGTAACTACATGTTTAATAAATATTCTTTTATTGTTTCCGTTCAATGCACGAATTGATGTAAGTTTTTTTTTTATTTTTTTATTTTTACTACAGAAATTTTCTAGTTTAAAAATTTATTTTTTTTTTAATAGAATCAAATTTTTTTAAAGATCTTAATTTGCAAGAATGATCAAATTTTCACTAAAATATAAATTTCTTCTTGTTAAATTGATAGCACTTGAACTAGCTTTAAAATTAATAAGGAGTTCACTAAATCTATAAGAATACTTAATTTTCTTAAATTTATATCAGATAATTTGACTTGAGACAACTTTTTTAAATTTTTTTGGACTGGTATTATATTATTACCGTAAATATTTGCTTTTTAACGTCGCACTAAAAGCCCAAAAATTTGGTTTTGATGCCTCGAAAAAATTGAATTTTACAAGGCTTAAGAAAGCAAACATGAAAATCTATTCAACTGGAAGCCAATTTAATGACGAAATTTTCAATTTTGATTTTTTAGTAAATCGAAAAACTATTTTTTAAAGGCACCAAAACCAAATGATTCGGCTTTTAGTGCGACGTTAAAAAACAAATAAAATTACGGAAATCTAAATGTGAGTATCAAAAAGGTCAAAAAAATGAGTAAAAGAAATAAATAATTTAAAGTGCTGGAAAAAAGCTGTAAATATCAAAATATTAGATTAAATAAATTTTATGACATAAAATTATTTAATATTTTTCAGCAAGTAACATACAAAAAAAAATTTATTTTAGAAAAAAGTTTTAAAATTTTATTATGATGGTTTTAGAATCGCTCGGAGTTGATTTCAATTTATAAATTTTTAAAATAATTTTTAAAATTCTAAGACAAATTAAAATTATTTAATTAGTACTTAATTGAGAATTTGTTATGTTTTTTATAACAGGCGATATGAAAATTAATTTGTATAATTTTTTTTATGAAGCATCAAAAACTAAAATTAAATAAAAACAATTTGTTGCCATTGGATTTTGCACCATTCAGTTTCAAAATACACCTTTAGTGGAGCTAGTTTTAGACATCTTGACTCTCCTAAAATTGCCATAATATATTTGTAAAACACTCTCAAAGAATTAGTCCACATCAGTATTAAAGGAAGGTTAATTTCCTTTTCCTTTTAAAGCTAAAAATTGCTAATAGTATTTATAATTTTAGAAGGGTTTAAACGAAGAAAAATATGAAAAAGAGAATCTAAAAAATTACCAAACTAATTTTTTAGTGATTGTCAATAGACCCAAAAATATAAAATCAATTAACAACAATCTTATCTCATAAGCATATCAAATAATTAGCGCTGTAGCCAATACCACAAATGTTCATTTATTAGATAACATGAAATGGCATGAAATATTAAAAAATTGGTAATTTCAGTTGAGAATAAGCTTGCTGGACTGGACCAAATTTTATGGGTATATAAAAAGTACTTAAAAGCAAGTTTCCTTTAATTTTCCAATCAAATTTAATTTTTAAGAATTTAATATTGATTTATTCTAAATTTTCAAAAATATTTTATTTTTTTTTAAATAAAAATAACTTTTTTAGAACTTTGATAAAACTTCCTTTTAAAATCAAAATTAAAGATCATCTAATATTTGCGAGTAATTTTTATAAGATGAATAAAAAATGTACCATCATAATTAAGGTAAATAGAATACTAATTTATTTTATTGCCTATTCAGTTTTATTTTGTATTTTATTTTATTTTTAATAATTAAAAAAAAAAAATAAAAAATTTATGAAAAACTTTCCAAAAAAAAATTAACTACTATTCTATAGATTTTTAGAAAACCTAAGAATTAAATAGTTATTTTAAAAACATTTTTTAAATTCTTGGAAAAAAATCATCAAGTATTGAAAAATTTTATTTTTAAATTATTGAAATTTAATAATAAAAATGAGATAAATAGCTTTCAACTGTGGAGTAAGACTCTATGACCCATTATGGAAGCTACAACGAATTCTTTGTCATTGTTGGTGCCATTAAAAGTTATATTTTTTACAAGTCACCCTGTCTCTTTTTGGCTCGTATGAATTTAGCTTGAAGATGATTTATTGAATAAAAAATTCTCAATCATTGTTGGCTTAGTAAAATGATTTTTAATTATGTGTTTTTACGCAATACAGGTAGTATCTTTGGTCCACTAGATATTTGTGAGTTTATCAATATTTTTGAGCTATAGCGATCAACAAAACTTAATCCTTTGAATATCGTGGAATGCCAAATGAGTCAGATTTTTGTTTTTAATGTAGTCAATGCTAAGTTTTTATCAGGATTTCTGATATCCTTCAACAAATTTTTTGAATTTTTTTTAGAAACTCAGTTCATTGTTCTTTGCCTCAAAACATTTTTCATTAATTGTTAAATTAATCTTGAGGTGGCTTTTCCTGATTAAAGTTTTGTTTTTAATTTATCCTTAATCCTGCCTTTACCTCATATATTTTAATATCAATTCTATGTACTTTAATGAACTTTTAAGGACTTTATTTAATAAAAAAATATCTATTAAAAGTGTCGTCTTGTGCTTTTTTGTATTCTTTATTTAATAAGTATTTCATAAAATACTTCTTTTTTAATTTTTTATTTCATTTTTTCTATAGATATTTTGTCATCATTTGGTCACATAACGTGTGAGGTTACGTTTTTTTCTTCTTCTTTTATTTTTATCCTATTCTAATTTTCAAATAAAATAATTAAATGTATAAATCAATTTTCAATTTATAGCTTTACAAAGCAAGTTAAGACTGTTTTTTAATTAAAAATAAAAAATGAAACTGCACCAAAAGAGTTTTGCCGATTTAAATACTGCAAAATTAAAAAGTTGTTGAATATGATTTAATTAAAAACTTGATTTGGAGAATTTTTTAAGACTTTTAACTTAACTCTAACATAATCAATACATTCAGTTTAAAACTCCCAAAATTTTTATTTCAATTTTTCTTTTAGATTATTTTTTTTAATTTTTAAATATTGAATCAAAAAATCTTTTTCTTAAATTTAGTGATTTTGATAATCGACTGCATGGTTAACCAATTTTGTAATATTTGGCTAACCCAAATTAGCTAACCACCACTAAATCACTACTTAAATTAAGACTGAACTTAAAAGGACACAAAAAACAGAGAATTTTGCAAGGAATTTTAAAAACTACACAATATGGTGTTGTTTTAAGATAGAGGTTTTCTAATTAAATAAATGAATTAAAAGTTTTCTACTAGTTTAACAATTTTCAAGATTTAAAAAAATAAAGACTATTTTATTTCTTATTTTAAATTTATATTTTTTATTTTTTTTAATAAATAAAATATAAAAAATTCCTAGTTTAGTTAAAAAATTTCCTTATATGTTTAAAAAACAAATTTTAGTCTTTAAAATGATTTTATTAAGATAAGAATAATTTTTATATTTAAAAGATTTTTTAAAATAAAAATGCTTAATCAATATAAAAAACTTTTTTGTTCGAAAAAAAATCTTGGTATCTTGAAATGACTTTTAAACTTCAAATTACTCAGCGCTTTGTTCATTTTTTAAATAAAGCTTCTATTTGATTCACTTTCCGAATTAAGAATTTTAGAATTTAGTGGAAAAAGTCTTAAATTTTTTGGAGGGAAACAAATTTAATTTTTTTAAAATGACAAAAATAATTAATAGTGGTGACTAATTTAATGTACTTTAGCTGACTAAAAAAAACTAAACTCCTGGCAAATTTATATATTGAGATGACTATTTTAAAATTTTGCACTGTCAAAATAAAACCTATTTTATAGACAAGATAAACTAATTTTAGTGACAAAAATGACAAAATGAATTAATTGATTAACAAAAAAATAGATTTAGAAAACGTTTTTTATTAGTTATAATTTATTTTAAAATCATGAAGCAATTTTATTAAGTAAATTTTTTGTTGGGTGTTAAATTGCACATGTCTAAAAAACACAAAGAATAATTTAGATTTTGTTTTATTTTATTTTGAAAATTGAGACCTAAATATTTTTTTTGACAATTGGTAGTAAAGTTTAATGTATTTTAAAAAATTTCCAGATCACCAAAAAATTTTTCTGATCACTAAAAAAAATTTATTTTTATTTTTTCATAAATTAGAAGCTTTTTTGATCACGAAATATGTAATCATTGATCTATGATCACATTCTGGACATGATACCTATGATCACATTTTTTGGTGAACACTTGATCACATTCTGGACATGACCCAAATTTTCGAGATCAAAAATAAAAAAAGAAGATTTTTTTAAATTTTAAAAATTAATTTTTTTATTTTAAGGACTCCGAAAAAGGATTATTAATATCTTTAAAAGAGAACATATGCAAGTTAACAATTAGCTACAAGCAAGCGGAGAGTGAATCAGACAGTGAAAAGTGTTCGGATTTTTGTATGATTTACACTGAGTTGTGTAATGCTTTGTCATTTTATTTGCTAAACGAGTCCAACACTCAGCTGGGCGACTTGAGCACATTAAATCTACTCCTGATGTGTGGAACTCACGAAGACTACGAAGTGTTCCAAAAATCTTTTGTATTCTGGTTTAACATTTCCGAAGAAATATACACAAACTCCAAATGTGACAAACTATGCCAAAATTTTAAGTCCTATGTGTACAGTCTCATAGATTGCATTTACAAACACTGCCAGCTGAACAAGGAGCACCAGTCGGTTCCACCATCTAGACTAGACGAATTCGGTGACTTTCGGGTCAAAGCCGCTGATCTAGTTGCCGATATTGTATTCATAATAGAAGCCAATAAGTGCTTTGAAAAATTGTGCCTGATGCTGCAAGCTCCAAACGCCTCTTGGTTTGAGATCGAAGCCGCTCTCTTTGTCATGTGCTCGTTTGCCAAGTCGCTGCCGCAAAATGGCGATCAGTCAATTACCCAAGTGGTTCAGGCCATTTTAAATCTGCCCTCTCAAGTACACATATCAGTAAAATGCACTGCCTATCGTCTTATAGGCGAATTGTGCGATTGGCTCAACAAAAACCCACATTATTTGGACAATGCTTTAAACTTTGTTTGTGTGGGATTCTCGGATCCAAGTGTAGCCCAGATAGCGGCCAACACAATGCTCAACATATGCAGCCACTGCCAAAGTCACCTGGTCAACCATCTTCAAACTCTTTTGAACATTGTAGTGTCCACAGACGCCCTTGACATTCCAAGCGATGCTTCTATGGAGCTCTTGAAAGCAGCCATAGTCATTTTGAACAATTTGCCACCAGTCGAAATCACTGATCCATTGGTCAAATTGTGCTGCATTCAGCTCGAAGGACTCCAAAAAGTGCTGAATGGCCAAGGCCAACAAGGGTCCAAAGGACTGCCTCTTTACTGGCTGGATCGGTTGACTGCCATTTTTAGGACAATAAAAATTTCCAATCCTGTTGGCAATCTGCATCCTTGCCAGTCTGCCATTGAGCAAATATGGCCAGTTTTGTCCGAATGTTTGAAAAAATATCAAGTGGACTCGAAGGTGACCGAGTCGTGTTGTCGGACCCTTAGGTTTCTGCTCAGATCATCTGAAAAATACTCTCAAAATATTCTTGGCAATTTTGTCACTGACATAGTGACTTTGTATCGGCTGAATCACTTTTCATGTTTTCTCTATCTGGGAAGTATTCTCGTGGACATCTATGGCACTGAGAACAATTTCAAGTCTGGCCTGGTCGAAATGATGCAGGTGTTTACCAAAGAGGCGTTTGATTACATCATTGAAAATTGTACAAATGTCGAAAATCTGGATGAATTACGCAAACATCCGGACACCATTGACGACTTTTTTCGTTTGTGTCTGCGTTTTATGCAACGTTGTCCTCTGGAATTTATAAAGAGCTCTATATTTACTCCAGTCATTACCCTAGCTGTGACATCACTGAATCTAGATCACCGAGACGCCAATCTATCGGTCACAAAATTTCTCTCAGAATTCATATCTTTGTCACATAAGCCTCAAATAAAAGGCCTAGATGAGGCCAATTTGAATCTAGTTAATCGATTTATAGCCGAGATCGGATTCAAAATGATAGAGAATTCAATTCATTCTACAATTAACATGACTACCAGAGATACCAAGGACGGAATAGCCGATGTGTTGAGTGAGCTAATATCGGCTAATAGAAGAGTATTTATAAAACTTTTTTATTTAGTTATTTTAAACATTTTGAAAATTTTTCAATTTTATTCATAGCTTGTTGAAAATGATTTAATGACGGTGCTGAAAAATCTTAGAAAAACTAATCATCAGGGATCAGAAATTGTGACCGAACTACAATTAATGGACATACATAGAATGATAATGATGTAATTGTTTTAATTTATTTAAAAAGTGGCACTTTAGTGGCTTGGTGAACTGAACATTTTTGTGATAGTCCTTTTTTTTTATTTATTTTAACCTCAAAATTAGATTCTTTTCACATGTAGAATATTTTGGACTGTCAACATTTTAATTTTAAAATCATGACAAATAATTAATCAAAGCATTTTCTAATTAATTTATTATTGATTACAAATTTTATTGCTAATTATTCATTTAGAACTAGTGAAATTCTTAAAATTTTTTTTCATTGTTTTTCACTAGCTAAATTAAGTTTTTAAAATTAATTTTACGAGCACAAAAATTCATCTTTGCCAGTTACTCATATAATATTATTTTAAAATTTAAATTTAAAAAAATTGATTGTAAAAAAATATTTTTAATTTATTTATATTTAGACTGGTTACCAACTCAATGCCTTTTAACCATTTTTTTTCTGAGTTCTAGTCTTATCTTACCAATAAAATGGGCTAATCTCTCATTGCAATTTCTATTTTTCAACTTTTTCTTTAATTTTTATCTCTTTTTCAAATAAGACTATTTTTGAAAATGCAATTTTTTAAAATAAAAAGCTTTTATATATTTTTATTTTATAAAAAAAATTTGAAAATATTTTAATGTTTTTATCTTAATAACAACCTTTTTTCTAGAATTATCCTCTTTTTCTTTTACTTTCGATATTTCTAATACTTTGATGTCTAAGGGGAAATAATTCTCTTTTGAAATTTGGCGAAATTGGTATTGTGAAATTCAAATACAAATTGAACAAAAATTTTTTCTTTTTTGATTAATTAAAATTAAAGCTAATAAAAATAATTTAAAAAAATAATGCAACATAATGCAACATACTTTGTTGCACCTTTATCACTCAAAATTAAATCTTTTTTTTTTTTTATAAATCAAATAAATAATCAATTCTAATCTTATTGATAATTTATTTTTTATCTTATTTTAAAATGAGAAAAATTATTTTAGGCTAAAAAGGTGCAACAAGGTATATCGCACTATGTTGCAGTATTTTTGTAAGTTTTTTTATTAACTTTAATTTGAATTCATCAAAAAACGAGGAATTTTTGTTCAATTTGTATATGAACTTCACTAAACCGTGAAATTTTTCTTTATTAATTTAGTCAAGAGCGTGTTTTGTTTTAAAAAAACAAAAAAATTACTTATATTTATTCTTTTATTTTTTATTTACGAGATTTAAAAATAAAAAATAAATATTTTTTTTCAGGTCTGATGGTTCAACTGAAATCGAAAATGCACTGGCTCAATTAGAACAATTATATCAGTAAACAGTTGAAAAAACAATCGAATTTTCTCCAAGTTGTTTTGTTGTATAATACTGAACGATTATAACTAGGGATGACTGTAGTTGATATTTTTCTGAATTTTTTCATTCAAAAACTTAGATTAAAGCATAGTAATTTATTTTTCGATCGGTATTTTTTTATCAAAGAATGACTTTGTATTTAATTTTACAGAAAGAAACATATTTAAAAATATATATATTTTTTTCAATTTTATTTGAATAAAAAAAATTAAAATATAATTTTTGAGAAGAAATTGATTTTTGTTTTTTTTATGTAAAATCTAATAAAAACAATTTATTTTTTGAATTTTCTAATTGAATAAGGTAATTTAAATTAATTTAATTGTAATAAGAATTAAATATTAATATTCTAAAAAATTATCTTGATTTATTTAAATATTTTTTATTTGCTAATAATTCGTCTTTAAAATATGTTTGGGAAGAGTGTCATAATTAAACTTTAAAATTAAAATTAAAAATTTTAATTAGAATTACTATTCAAAAAAAATCAGTTAAAAAATCTGAAATGTTGACATATAGGCAATAATTTTAGAATTTATATCAGCGTTTTACCTTGATAAAGAAAATAAAATTTTGACTAACAAAGAAACAAGTTAATTTCTCACATGCTAGATAAGATTGAATAAGTATATATATCTAGGGTGGATTTTTAAAAATTAAATTGTCTATAAAAAGCATTATTTAAAGGTTTATTTATAGCTAAAATGTTGATATTTCTATTGGCATTATTGCTTTCTGCATGCAATGGTTCTCATTTGAACCGTTCTGATGATGAAGTCGTTTCATGGAAATTCGGTTCTCCAGTTCGTCCTCGTAATTCTTCTGTGGAATTTGAATTAAAATTCTTTGCTCCAACAAAACCTGGAAATTATCTCACAGCAGTATTTCTTACCGGTTTGGACGGAATGGCTTCTGGCTCTTTTTATGTAGATTTTTCTACTAAATTAGTTAAAGAAAATTCAATTATTTTGATTATATTTGATACAATTAGACCGCCAAAATTTCCTGAAAAAGAGGAAAAGATTTTCGCAAAAAGTATTGAATGGACCTTGAAAAATCTCCAACAATTGTTTGACTCTAAAAATACCCCAGCCATAATTAAAAATAGAGTTTTCCCAATTGTTGAAGATGTTTGTTTGATGGGTCATTCGGCTTCTGGTCATACCGTTGTTTCATATCTAAATGAGACCTGTGGACTGATAAAAAGTCTTGTTCTGTTTGATCCCGTAGATGGATATGATCCTTTTGGTTTTATAAAACAATTTATAACTCATCCACCAGCTCAATTGCCTTTTGTCATTCCTACTTTAATATTACGAACTGAATTGGACCCGATTCCGAAATCAGGAATTATTCCTGCCTGTGCACCAGATGCTTTGTCAAATAAGAGATTTTATGACTCATTACCTGGACCAAAATGGATGCTCAATTTCACACATTATGGTCATGGTGATTTTCTAGATGATTTTGCTGTTAAATATGTTGTATCAACTATTTGCAAAACATGTGAGACAGACTGTGATTTCGACATGTATAGGACAAATATTGTAAGAGCCGTTAGCTTATTTTACCAAGGAATAACAAAGAGAAATAAAGAATTTATAAAAGGACTGGAAAATCCAAACAATTCTGGATTTTTCGATAAAAAAATTAACATTCTATCCACATACAAATATAATGGTTATGATGTTTTAAAAACAGGTCCTTTTTGTTTCCATTCTTAATATTTTCTTGGTTAAATTTCTTTCGTTTTTATTTTTTTTACAAGTTAAACAATCTGTTTATGGATCAGAATGTATTTTGTGAGTTTTTTTTTATTCAAGTTAAAATCAAATAAATATTATTATTTTAAATAAAAATTTGAATGTAACTAGATAGTTTTTGTGATCAATTTAAAATTTATATGATCAGAAAAAAAAATTGATGATCATTAGTTTAGTTAAGTGATCAATATTGATCACATAACCTTGAAGACCCAAACTATTTTGCGAAGATGATCTTTTTCTTGTAAATAATATTTAAAAAAGAAGATTTGCTCACATATACTGGCATTAAAAATGAAAATAGAAAAGTTTGTTTCTGAATCTAAATTGGAACGTACGTCGCATGCAAGTAAAGTCTTAAATAAGTAAAAAAATTTCTATTTTTGCTATAAATTTATGATCAATTCTTAGAATTCGATTCATTTTTTAAATTTTAAATTTATTTTTAAAACAGAATTAACATTATTTATATATTTTTATTGGAAAAGAAGATTTGTTAAAGAATTGAGTCATCAAGTACAATGTAAGCGATTGAGGTACAGAACAATTTACAAAACTATGAAAAAAACTTAAATGTACTAAATTTGTGTAAACATTTTTTTATTAAGTTTACGTTTAGCTTGAAATTAATTTTTAAGCAATTTTTATTGATTTTTAAAAATGTCCTTATAAAAAAAAAGGAAAATAAGATTATGTATCAAATTTGATACTTTTTTGATTGAAAAAATTGTACAACTCTAATGTATAATTGAATACTATAACAATTGGTATTTTGGTGTCACTATTTAATAAAATATCTTTAATAAAAAAAAATTCTTTTAAAAAATTAATCGATTTAATTTGAGAAAATTTCAGCGTTTTGCCTCTTTTTTAACAATTATTCAGTCTAATTTTTTCAAATATAGAAATTAGATCCAAATTATTCTCTTTTTCATTTTTACTTAAATTCATTTGATTAGAAAAATAGTGCACAAAAAAAAGCAGTTGTACATATAAGTTTGTACATTTATGTTTGTAACACTCGCTTTTTAAAACAAAATATTCCAAAAGAAGAAATGGGTTTTTTTCTATTTTCTCATCTTTTTTCAAAATGAGAAAATGAGTCTTAAGGATTTTAAAAAGTTATTTTAAACTCATGATTCTCGTTTAAAAAACTAGATTCAATCCTATTTGGTATTGAAAATTATTATATTAAATTTAAAAAAATAAAATTAAATTAAAAACACTTTGTCCCGACAATGAAAAATCTCACACACAAAACAAAAATCTTCTCGTTACAAAATTTCTAGAAAATTAAAATTAATGTTACCACACAAAATTTTTGTGCTAAATACATAAAATAATAAAATTGAAAATTGTTTTTTTAATTTTATTAAATGAATTGATGCATATTCAAAATGTTGTTTATTCGAAATTTTTTTAAATAGTAAAATATTATTCATTAAATGCATAAAAATAATTTTAAGAAATAAAAAAAAAACACAATTACTCAAAATAGATAAAAAAAGACATCGAATAACAGGCGCAAAAAAAATAATAAAGAAAACTAAACTGTGCTTAACAGTTCAAAAATATAGTAGAACCGACTTTGTAACAACTTCAAAGAATATGGATCAAATTTAATACATTCTTAAAACATTTAATTGATTCGAAATTAATAAAAATAATGTTTAGATAAAAAACTAAAAAATTAAAAAATTAATTCTTCTGACTAAAAAAAAAAAATTAAAAACACAATTTTTCAATTTTATTTTTTTATGTGTTTAGTAAAAAAATTTTTGCGGAAATATTAATTTTAATTCATTAGAAAATTTTGTGCTGAGAAAATTTTTGTTTTGTGCGTCAGATTTTTCATTGTAGAGAGTAAGGGCACTCAATAAAATTATTATTTTTATATTTTTTAATTACAGCTGAAGCTTTTACTAATGTGGTTAGTTTTTTAATAAGTTTTTTATCAAAACTTTTTTTTTGAATGAGTCAAGTCAAGTTGAAAAAATTCATGTTAAAATTAAGTTAGTATTTTCAAAAGTTAATTTTATATTTCATTATTTTTTTTTAATTATTTTTTAGCCTGAAATATGTAATTTTTAATAATACTGATCCTCACACGTATCTTACGTGAATTTCTTTTTATTAATTATCAGATAATTTGCGTGAAAATAAACGTCTCCTCAAAATTAACATTCGATTTTATTAAAAAAAAAATCAATTTATTTTTCGAATTTTTTTTCTCATCTTTTTTATTTAACTGGATAGTTAAACGAATCAGTGTTTGTTACACCTTTTAAAATTTATAGAAAAATAGAACAAATAATCAAAAATTTTAAATTTTAAATTTTAAATTTTAAAATTTGTATTGGAAAATTTATAAAAAAACTAAGAATGTTTTATGATATTGCGTTGTATTACATGTTTGCACTTCTAAGTTCTAATTATACTAGAAAGATTCTTATAAAAAATAAATTTCGAAATGAACTTATTTTGACAAAATAAATAACTTTTTTTAAATTTTATTTGGATTAATTATATAATTAGTGAAACTTTAATTTATTTGTTGCCAATAGTTAGAAAATTTAACCTGATCTTGAATCACAAAAAAACGTATTTTTTTTGGAATTCATTTGAATCTTATAGTTTTGGTTCATATTATAAAACTGAATTGAAAGACTTTCATAAATTATAAAAAAAAATTAAAAAATATACTTTTAAGTCGCCAGGGAAACAATTAAATGCAAATTTAAAAGTAATAATTAATATGACTCGTAAAAAAGTTAAGCGAAAATCGGTAATTGAATTAATAAATTTGTGATGAATAAGCATAAAATCAAAATTACTGATCTTTCAAAAAATTTCTTCTATCCAAATGGATTACTGGATTGGACAGCACTGCTGGAATATATGGAAGCTGAGAATGTTAGAATTGTAGATTTTTCAGGCTTCGATAGAGCTACAGACTTACTTTTTTGGCTTTTGAAATATAATCTCCCAGTAAGCAAAAGTTTTAAGCTAGATGTAGATAAGTTTTTACTAAATGGATGCTCTTACATTTCAATATGGACTATTCATTATTTGTATAAAAATTTTGGTTTGAGCTTGTTTAATGACCATACAACCAAAGTAAATTTATTAAAGAAAAAATCCAAATCAGATTTTATTTTTCCAGCTTGATGAGAAAATAATGTGTTGCCCGAGAATTACTGAATCCTTAATAGTCTCACTCAATTATAACTTCAAAAATGTTCTTAAAGATAGTAAAAAGATTTTTTTTTAAATTTAAATAAGTTAACTAAAGTAACTCAAGGGTTAAAGACAAGAAATTTTGTTTTAGCTTGGGTTAATTACAAGAGTTTTATAATTTAATGAAAAATTTAAATTTTTTTTTTCCTAGGTAGTGTTTACAGCCAAGCCAAATGTATAATAATTAACTCAGACACCTTTAATCCAAAAATTGTCGAAGCAATTTCTCAATACGAACAAGATAACGAAGCAAATATTAGCTACTTCACACCAGTTCAAATAAAAGATGACAAAAACCAGATTTTAAATATTTACCAATGTTCTCAAGTATTAAAAATTCTTAATCATTAAAATTTCATTTTATCATTTCAAAAATCATTTTCCAGGCTTTTTTAATTTAAAAAATTTTATCATTTGATCAAATTTTTTCCTAGTTTTTTTTAAAGTTAAATAGTTAATTGATCAGTCGGTCAGGTAATTTTAAAATTTTCATTTTTAGTTATAATTGGCACTACCACGTTTCACCGAAAACTTTTTATCGAAATAAGATTTTATTTTTTTTCGAAATCATACACCGAATATTTTTCACAGAAAAATTTTATTTTCATTTAAATGTTGAATTTTGAATAATGATTTTGAGACTCAAAAATACAGATTTTAGAGAAGTACCTAAGAGCTCCTTTAGATTATTAATAAAAACCAGAGTTGTTTAAAAGTCCCAAAAAAAAGTCTAAGTCACCAAAAAAAAAGTCC